>NJDC01002820.1:163420-175992 GCA_002245475.1 Calephelis virginiensis | reverse complement strand
TTCAAAGGGACTACAACTTTAAAGTCCTAAATAATTAAATTTCGTATGGGTGCAGAATATATTTACAGAGGACAAAGAAAAATATAATTTAGTTCTTAGAAAATTGAAAATACACATTTGGAATAATCCAAATGAGTATTTTCATTTTCTGATAAAAATAACGTTGCCCAAGATTGAATCAGTGCTCAATTGGCGATAGGTTTGCCACCTATCACATTTTGGCACTAAATTTCTTCACCTAATCGTAGGTGCCCTGGTTGTACCTTTGTTTACCTCTTCAGGGATACGGGCATGAAAATAATTTAATTCCTCTAGAGAAATAGAGGTATAGGATACCACTATGAGGTAGAAACTTGGTAATTGAGACTACATTTAAAGAAAAAATTGTGCTGAATTAGTTTTGAAGACGCCTCCTAAAGATTAAATTGATGACTTTTTTTCTTTATAAATCCATCTTCAAGAAACTTTGACACAAAAAAACAATTGACCAAAAAATCCGCCTTTTGTCAATTGTATAATTGTAGCTATTAAAAGTTTTTAATTTTTTTGGGAGGAGAGACTAATTAATGATCCAGGGCCAAATACAAGACTAATAGCAAACGGAAAATTCTCGACTCACTGGGGGAATGGGAAAACAATGCTTAATTTTTTTTCATGCAATCTTTTATTGAATCAGGCGGTACTTTGCGGAAATCCATTATAACAGATGAAAAAAAAGGCTTTATTTTGCTAATTCCGCGTAAACAGTGTAAGTGTTGTGGCAAATAATCCTCCAAATGACACAAAATGTGACAAGCCTAACTAACGTTCTCACCGCCCACCTCCGCGACCAGAACACGAATAAAGGAAGTACTCGGGAAACAATATAAAATGTCACGTCCTTCGCATTTGACAACCCTACCTAAAGTTCCCACCTCCCACCTCCGCGACCAGATCACGAATAGATTCCGAACTCGGGAAACAAAACCACTTCGACAAAGTTGGCTAAGGACATGTCCTTAGCCGACTTTGTCGAAGAATTCACCACAGAGTACACCAATTGCGCCGTATGGAGATGTGCGTCAATATATTATACCGTGTCCTTTTTCTATACAAATCAAGATTTTTCAGTACAAAGTCAAAATCAGCATCACCGCAATCCGGACCGGTGTGCGATGCAGTGTAACATCCGCCTCAGTATCAGTATAAAGATTAGACATCTAACACCTATAACATAAGTATACACATACTTTGCTTACTTTAGGATTAAATTTAATTTATCTAATTCGTTCAGGAATATTTATTTATTTATAAACTACAACATTATTTTAAATTAAATACGAGGTCATCACAATCCAATACTAGATAAAAGAATAAATTAGCTTATTACAAACCCTGTCCGTATTTCCTGGTCACTACGACTTGGACGGTCGTTAAATACATATTTAATACATTTGCGGCTGAAGTTTTCTTGAGGATTGTGTTTCCAAGTGAAATAAAATTTTATCAACAATAAGCGTGAAAGAAATCGAATCTTTCATCAAATACTTTCTTGGTTATAGTCGAAATATGTTCGAAATTTCAGTTGAAGAAGTCGATATCTTTGATGTAAATATTACGTAGAAAAGTATGCATAGCATTTGGAACTGATTATACTCGTAAGTACATTTAGATTATTTAGATGTGTGGCCTGACACACTATTTCTACTCAAACACTATATCCATCGTAACGCGAGAAGTTTAGAGGTTTCCTATGCTTGGTTCTTCCAATGAACTGGTTTTTTAGTGCATTTCGAGTTTAGTGTCTTTGTCACATAGTCTCACAGTTGCAAAAATTAGGAACGAGTCTACAAAATCTGTTTGAAATCAACCTGAGGCTAGAGTCTTAAACATGATGCGACAGATCGAAATGCAACAGTGGGGAGCAATATCGCCGTACGTATAGGTGTGACGATGGAACCAATGTATGTTTAAAACTCTTCTGTCAACTTTTATAAGTATCTTCACACCCATATCCCCGAAGAGGTAGGTAGAAGTACAACCAAGGCACCCACGACTAGCCGAAGACACTAAGTCCCACAATGTGATAGGTGGCAAGCCTATCGCCAACCGGGCACATTTCCAATCCCGACCAACATTTTTTTTATTAAAAAATTGGATAAATCCAATTTTCTTTTTGTTGGCCGACCCGGGATTCGAACCCGGGACCTCATGCAGTCAAGTCCAACACCCGGATCGCTAGACCACAGAGGCGATTTTATAGATTATTATTTTATAGAACTTTTATACATTCATTAATTCATTCTCAATCCTAAATAATAATAATAATCTATGAATACATTACCTCTACTATATCTTCACCAAGCTACAATTCTAATGAACTGGTTGAAGATTTCACGTATTTCAATAATAAAAGCAAATACAAGGTTGGATGTCCTGATGGTAAGAAGTTCACGCCGTCTCAATAAACCTATAATGGTATTCGTTTGTGCCTTGGTCATTTTATGATATATGTTATCATATTAAAGTACCTGTAAAATTTTCACCCTCATGAGTAATTATTTTTAATTACTACCCTATCCTTGGAAGCGGAAATACATAATGGCATACATAGTGATAATGGCGGCTTCAATTAGCCAATCAAAAACTTGAGAATTGCTGACCCAATATCTACCAAATTAATTTGGTACTCATTTCACTTTTGTTTAATTTCCGTAGCATTATTATAATAATAAGGCATTTTCACGACAACAAAAAGTCACAGCGCGTGTCTGATTCGCTAATGAAGCATAGGTTAGGATTAACATTGAAAGTATGTTTTGGATGTCCCAAATATCACAAAATCACCACTAATTTCACTGTTTTTCATAGTTAAACCTACCTGTGTTTCGATGTTTGGTTTCGAGTTTTGAAAATGTGCCTTGAAAATTGGGAACCCACGTTAATTTCTTTTTGCCCCAAAGAAACTGATAAATTATATATTTTTTTGTATACTTAAACAATATTTTGAAAATGAAGTCGGTTTTTATCCGATTAAATATATTTAAAATACGTAATTTGTGTAATACAAGCATGTTCCACTATTAATATTGAGTCGGCACAGCAAAATAACTTTCTTTCTCCGAAAACTATCTCATGAACTTTTATTCTGATTTGCCACGTACCTAGAGTGATCCCTCGTACCAGCTCTACCTCTGGAGGATCACCTTTGTTTAATGTGAAGTTACTATTGTTATCATTTGTAATGATACCTCAATGATTTTTCAGATACATTCAATGCTCAAATTTTTCTGTATGTTTTTAACTAACAAAGAAACTTTTGTTAGAAGTTGTCAAAATAGCTAAACTAATGTTAACATTAAAAAAAAAACTTTTGATAAGAGTCTCAAAATCTCAACGGGTACCATTGGAGAGCTTAATATTAAATAAGTAGAAAACGCGGGCGAAGCCGCGGCTTACAGCTATTCATGTACATAAAAATGAATCCCGATTATCGTTGATAATCGCATCAGGCGTCAACGGATGATCCAGTTTTGCTATTAAGTATTTTTGTTCTGTTAGTGTAACTAACGAATATTTGTTACGGTTACGAATATTTGTATACTGGTTGTAGATCAACTTATAGCATAAAATCCCTTATATTGATACATATTAAAATCTTCTATCTATAAATAAAATAAAATCCCAATTTCCCTTTCTGGGTGGTAGTTCAAATTTTTCTAATTCTTGTTTAATGTGTTACTTGTCGCCAAGAGGAGGTTCATAGAAGTTCAAACGAGGAAATGGGAAAACCAATATTATAATGTTTCACTTACAGTTTTTCAATAGCAATCAATATCAAGCGTTACCTTAAGTTCGTCAGGTCAGCTAGCTTTTAATCGACTCCGAAAAAGCAGCTTATCTAAATTCTAAAGCTTACCTGTATTAATGAGTGTTTAAGAAATGGTGTAACGAAATTAGCAAATTAAGCGAATACTTAAAGCACCCGTCTGAGTTACTCCAAGTTTGAAGTTCTTCTGATATCAAAAATTTAGTATTTTCGTCACGTTCATTCCTTTCACCTCACTCAAAAAATTTTGGAATAAATTGCTTCATTATTGAATTTTTTAATTTTTTCGAAATTTCAAAATTTATTTGATTTTTCAAATGATGGACATTGGTCCATCATTTGAATAATTTACTCCGCTTTCGAGTTTTTATAATAACCTTACAGAACAGCACAGTCGCGGCCCAATAAACCGCACTGTACGCTGCATCTAACACATGTTTTGTAAAGTGTCATTTTGTTACGAAGTGACATTTTACTATTTTTATTAATATGCTAATAGAGACGGCTAAGTATGAATTTAACCTTATTTGTGACATGCGAAATTTGCGGTTCGAACGGCATATTTTTGTCTAGAGTAAACCCTAGGCATTTTGTTGAGATTTCCCAGGGGAACGCTCTGCCGAACAGTTTGATGGTATCCGGGCTACGACTGGGTCTCATCCGTTCGCTGGATCTGAGACCTCGATTAAAGTACACCGCTGCACTTTTATCGGGGTTCACTTCTATACGACACTTCCTGAACCGGTCGCTCGGGAGAGTGGCCGCGTTTCTGAGAAGGTAGCCTATTTGCTTATTGCGACGGTGGGTTGTATATAGAGCCGTGTCGACCGCAAAGAGGGCTAGTTGGACGTGCGGCAGTTGTGGTACGTCGTTCGTGTACAGGATGTATAATATTGGTGAGAGCACCGAGCCCTGCGGCACTCCCACCTCTAGGGGCCTACTGCTAGAGAGAGTACCTTCTACACGAAATCTGAATTTACGATTCGATAAGTAGTCTCGTACGATGAGAACTAGTCTGTCTGGCACGCCAATTTCGTAGAGCTTATAGATTAGGCCGTTGTGCCAGACCTTATTAGTATTTAGTATTAAAGTGCGAGGTCGTACCCGACTGCACGCAGCAGCAGCAAACGACATTATGTCGCAGCAATGTGTCTCCCACCAACCATGACTAAGTGAAAGATATAGTCAAAGATCTTCACAGAAGAAAGGCCCCGGGGCCCGACGGTATTTCAAATAGGATAATTAAATACTTTCCTCACGCACTCATATACCCACTAGTAAACTTCTTCAATATATTACTAGTGCAGTGCTTTTCCTGACGAGTGGAAAGAAGCCACCGTCTTAGGAATATATATACCGGGTAAACCCCGTAATGTCGCGAGTAGTTACCGCCCCATCAATCTTATTA
Source organism: Calephelis virginiensis (assembly GCA_002245475.1). Lineage (NCBI taxonomy): Eukaryota > Metazoa > Arthropoda > Insecta > Lepidoptera > Riodinidae > Calephelis > Calephelis virginiensis. The sequence goes on along the minus strand of NJDC01002820.1, from coordinate 170,776 downwards.
ATTCACTCGGCAAAATATACGAGCGTCTTATCTTCGCCCGCCTTATGACGGTCGTAGCCGAGAAACATTTGTTAATGGATGAATAATTTGGTTTCCGGGCAGCCCATTCATGTACAAATCAAGTACACGGCTTCACGAAGCACATACTAGACGGTCTGAATAGACGACTACCCTTATTTACGGGAGCGATATATGTGGCCAAGACGTTCGATAAGGTCTGGATGCTATTGACCATTCCGTCAATAGCATCCGAATAAGAAAAAGGTAATGACAAAATGTGGTACCTAAGTTGGTGATTTAGGTGATGGGGTTATTCCAATAGACGCAATTATGTGTTATAATGAACAGGCTGTCGGTAACAGCATTTGCCTATTATTGCTACAACTATCTTAGTTCAGTGCTAGAGGCATAAAGAAATGCACTAGCAACAGCTTTGGTGTCTATAAGCAATGGTTATCTCTTGTAGTAAGAGTGGTACCTGCTTTATACATAATTATATAAGGATCAGTATCAGAAACAGAAAATCTTTTAACATGGACCATACAACGTAGTACTTTATAAACTACCATCAGATCAGAATCGCGGTCAAACACTGAGTGGATCGGAACTCAGCGATCTTAGGATATTTCGAAATCAATCGTAATATTACAAGTTCAAAAAATCTTACATCTTACTGACTATAAAGTGTTACAAAATACAGTGCGAGATTGAAGCGGTTCTCTTCAAGCATGTTCTCTTCCAAATGTCACTTAAATTGTCAATGTAAATTCGTCAGCTTTATAGTCTTTTCTGTACTATAAAAATATTACAAGACCCGACATTAGAGTGTAGGGATGTTTACGAAGTAAATATAATATATCGTTTTGGGGCTATCCAAATAGTAAAATCTTTCATCCCGGGGATAACCTTTCTATAAAATTACAGGCTAATATTTTATGGTTCATTATTTTTAATTTATTTGTTTCCATTGCTTTATTGATTTATAAATCAAAACAAAAAACACTACACAAAGGATCTTGAGAGGCGTATCCCTCGGCCACATGACAGTCATAGACCATATACATAGACCTATGATATCTGTGGTGTTTCTGATCATAAGCAGGTCCTTAGATTTATGTACGGTCTGTATATCTTAAGTTTAAGCGTAAATTATGTCTAACAATAGAATCATAATTTCACTTAGCTAATTTTACAAATAATGGACATTGAATGAAGCAATTTATTCCAAAATTTCTTGAGTGAGATGAAAGGAATGAACGTGACGAAAATAATACATTTTTGATATCAGAAGAACTTCAAACTTGAGTAACTCAGACGGGTGCTTTAAGTATTCGCTTAATTTGCTAATTCCGTTACACCACTTCTTAAACACTCATTAATACAGATAAGCTTAAGAAATTTTTCGCATTTTTAGGGTTCCCCAGCCAAATGATAAAACGGAACGGAACAGTCATAGATTTGACAAGTCCGTCTATCCATTGTTCTGAGTTCTATCCGTAGTTCATGCAGTCACTTTATTTCTAAACTTTAAGGGCTACATAGTTGAAACGTGGTAAAGAGATATCATACTCTATCTACTGCCATACAATTTTATACAAAATCAAGGAAAAATAATTAAGTAGGGAAATTCTCCCATACATGCAGCTAAGATTTACTTTTAATCAAACTGTAAATGCAAGGTGTGTATAGATATGTTTTTGAAATGACATTAAAGTACTAAACCATTATATCTCAAAGTTAATACTTTAAAATATTGAAGAAAAAAATACATTTCAAAATACAAAAGACACTTCCAAAATAAAAAAATATGTCCTACCTTCCAATTTTAAAAATGAAAGTGGAAAATGTACAAAATATGCTGCGAATATAAGTAAAATTTTCAATGAAAGTTAGTTTAATTGACAAGATTTCAAACATTTTCAAAAATCGAAAGCAAGTAGCGAAACGCAGTCAGCTTTTGCTATGAAAACAGTGAGGTTAGTGGTGGTTTAAGTGATATTTGGGACATCCAAAACATACTTTCAATGTTAATCCTAACCTATGCTTCATTAGCGAATCAGATACGCGCTGTGGCTTTTTGTTGTCGTGAAAATGCCATATTATTATAATAATGCTACGGGAATTAAACAAAAGTGAAATGAGTATCAAATTAATTTGGTAGATACTGTGGTAGCAATTCACAAGTTTTGACTGGCTAACTGAAGCCACCTTAATGACTATGCTTGCCATTATGTATTTCCGCTTCCAAGGATAGGGTGGCAATTAAAAATAATTACTCATAAGGGTGAAAATTTTACAGGTACTTTAGTAATATAACATGTAATATATTGTTGACAAAAACCATTACAGGTTTATCAAGCTGACGTGAACTTCTTATCATTAGAAAATCTAACCTCATATTTGCTTTTATTATTAAAAACACATGAACTCTTCAACCAGTTGACTTGAATTGATAAAAATATTAGAGACAATGTATCCATACATTATAATTATTTAGGATGGCCAAACATATTTAATGGATCTATAAAAGTTGATGTTACAGTTTTAAGCACTGATCGGTTTCCTTGTTGTGCTTGTACATGTAGCGCTATAGCTCACCATTGTCGTGTCTTGGTCTACCGTATGATCCTTAGAGTTCCAGTCTAAGATTGACTCTCAACAGATTTACAGACTTGTACCTAATTTTTGCAGTATGTAGTGAGATTGTGTGACAGATCGACTCTGTATTCACAAAAACTCAGTTCATTGGAAGAACGTAGCATTGTCGAATGTAACATTACCAAACTTGTAACTTTAGTACTTAAGACTTTTGGGAGTAAATAAAGAAATTATTATTATTATTATTATTATTAAACCAGTACAACTCTTCACGTTCACCACCAGCTCGAACTACAGTAGAAATGGTGCATAGGTAAAAATATTTCGTCAGACCTCTCGTCTATGTGCCTATGACCAGTTTCAAATTTAATAGATACTTTTCTTCTTAATCTGTACATAAAAGATATGGACTTTTTCAACTGGACTTAGAAGTAAAGTATCTTCACGCCCATATTATGGAAGAGGTAGGCAGATGCACAGCCAGAGCATCCACGACTAGCAAAAGATACTAAGTCCCACAATGTGATAGGTGGCAACCCTATCGCCAATACAAAACATATCCAACGTTATTGTTATCAGAGAATTGAAAATGCACAATTTTTATTTTTTTTTGTTGTTGCCCGACCCGGAGATCTAACCCGGGACCTTAAACTATATCTCTGAAAATATTTCATTTCGGTTTCTCTCTCACTTATTACTTAGTGTTGATAAAATTTTATTTCACTTGGCAACACAATCCTCAAGAAAGCTTCAGCCGCAAACGTATTAAATATGTATTTAAGGGTCCATGTATGCTAAAATACGTCAGCAATATTATGTTTTTTTCATACAAAGCAATCATAGATCTTTGTGACATAAATACACAAGATTAACATTATTATGCTTTATAAGATTAGTGCTTCCAAAACACGCTTCATTTCACTTTGCTCGAAAGAAAAAAATCAAAAAGTTAACCCTTTTTTGAAAGTAAAACCCAACTGTTTACTTCAATTATGAAAATATCGAGACCAGATTTAACATAAACAGATAAGTACTATACCTAAAAGATAAGTATTTTAGTTTTTATACTTTTTTCAAATTACTTTTATATTGTCAAAAATAGCGATTTGTCGCTTAAGACATTTACTTTAGAGCGCAATATTTCATAGTAATCATGGAACGGGGGAGTGCGGTGATTGGCTCTATTGGCTGAATAAGAATGGGACCTTAACGACCGTCCAAGTCGTAGTGACCAGGAAATACGGACAGGGTTTATATTAATCCAATTTATTCTTTTATATTCTGGTCTTAAATTGTGATAATATCGTGTTTAATTTATAATAATTTATTCGTTTACATAATATAAATGTCCCTGGACAAAATAGACAAAATAAATCTAATCCCAAAGTAAGCAAATTATGTGTATGCTTATGTTATGGTTTTTTATGATATTGGAAGGAAAACAAGCAGACGGATTTGTTGATGGTAAGAAATTCATGCCGTCTAGAGACATGGTAGGTGGTAATGGTGCGTTGCCAACCTAAGGCCGGGATGTTAGGCCTCGAGCCAAAGTAAGTTTACCGGCTACCTTACCCTCCAAACCGGAACACGTCATGATACTATGGCGGTAGGAATAGGTAAGGCGGTGGTACCAATCCGAGTGAGTGAGTCGCTGCAAAACTCTACTACCTAGTCAGATATCACGACGTTAGTGACAGTAAGCCTATGCTCGCCTTTTACGAGCTGCCTGGCAGGAAGGCAGAAGGTCTATTCTGCAAAGGAGCCCGAACCAACACGGGGTAATCAAGATTTTTCAGTACAAAGTCAAAATCAGCACCACCGCAATCCTGAGCGGTATCAAGCTAATATAAAAATGCTAAAATAGATACTGGCAAAAAAAATGATAAACACCCATACTTGGAAATCCATATATCAGGTTGATCATCATACTAATCTGTGAACGTCTCGGTAATTGAGCCTCAAGGTTATACGCTAACCACTCGTCCAAAGCAACGAGGCGGTCAAATTTATGGCTGAAATCAATAAGATCAGTCAGCCATCGTAGGAGGGTCCTTTCATGACTCAAAATTCTGGAAACCAATTATTTTACTTTTCTATTGTACTTGATGTGAATTTGTGAAGAAAGATATGAGGTATTTCTTCGTCTCTGTGGTCTAGTGGGTCGGTGTTGGCGTTAGTTCGATTCCCGGGTCGATCTATTATGTTTTTAATAATTCAACTTTTGCCCAGTATTATTGTCAGGTTCGCGTTGGTTTATCACCTATCATATTCAGGGTCAAAATAATATCTTTGGCTAGTCGGGGGTGTTCTAGTTGTACCTTAGTCTATTTCTTCTGAAGATGCTCAGTTTTTGTTATAAGCCGCACTAAGTTTTGTAGCCTAGAGGAGGCCTACACAAGAATCTTCTAACGTAAGAGAAAAAAAGAAAATAAAGTATGTCTTTGTAAACAGAATTTATATGGTAACAAAAATTACATGTGAATATTTATATCGACGATACTACAATTACCCGGAGTCGTAGGTCCTGGGAAACCTTATAACTGATATTTTAGAGTAGGTAAAGAGAGAGAGGCCCTAACTCTGGGGATTCTCGGTCCTGGGCGCTCCACCCCTCCTGGTGTTCCTTTGTATTGTTCCGGGGTAAATGCTCAACGACGGGAATAGGAGGATCTACATTCGCAGATCTCTCACAAAATTCCCGGCGACGTAGTCTTGGAACCAGCCCCCTGAATAACACAGAAGATAACATAGCATTATAAGCTCTTGCGTAGGGATGTCGCCCGGTCTGCTAGAGAGGAAATAGTTTCATACTATAATTAGATAAACATACATTTGAATAAATACATAAATAATTATTCAAATAAATAAATATGCATATACATACATGTATAAGCACAGTAGCAAATTGAATTAATAGAAGTTTCTTACCTAAGGCGGGTGTATGTTGGTTTATTAGCACTTTTGTAAATATATTGGCTAACTGTAGCCTTAAGTGACCAATTATTTATTTATTTAGTAGTTGCCTGTCCGGCGTAAGCGTAAGGACAGTGCACAGGCAAAAGGCAACCTCGCTGGGAAGGTCCTGATAGAATATCAAGTGCGGCCTCGTGGTTAGGTGAGCTTATATAGATCGCGCGCTAATCACGGAGAGGCGAGGGGTGAGAGGTAACATCGTACGATGTGTTGTTGTGCGGCTTTTCCATGAACGTTGGTGGTTCTTATGGAATGTTCTTTATAAGTACCCACAACGTGACACATCCCCCCCTTCCGAGGTAAGGATTTCAACCAAAGACCTGGATGGAATATGTCAGCTAAGAGGCTAAGCGGAAGGTTAAAAAACACACATACATACATACCAGTTCGTTCTTGACCTTTCAACCTAGGAGAACCATTCATTCTAACTTACATACAATCTCTTGCTTAATTAGTAAATACATGCTTATCATAAATTATATTCTATGAGTGGGTTTGAAGTATTCAAGCCTTCACTCTCCTTACACACTGATATCCATAGAGGATAAGCCTAGGCTATTAGCTGTAGATTCCCAGGGTGTAAGAGAAAATGTCGGGAGAAGACGCGACTATAACTAACTGTGAGGTGCTAATTTATTTTAACAGGCGTTTACAAAATATTATTTTGTATGGTAATATTATGGATTTAAGATTATGATTTAAGTGAGTGTTGGAATATTTGAATATATAAACTTACTTAAATATGATTTTAATAAACTTAGATATGTTGTAAGAGTTTGGAAGAACTGACTGCAGGTTTAGGTAAAGTTATTATTCATTTTAGTTGCTAGGTTACCAACCAGTAAATCTTAACAAGCAAGCAAGGTCTTACTTATAAAAGTATTTCAATGAATACTAATTAGTGAAACTAAGTTTTGTTCCACGAGAGAGTACTAATAATTATTTAATAATTAATGATTATTTTAATACTCACGTAATATACGTATTAATGGTCAAGGGAAGTAATGTATAATCTATAGGTATTTAACTGCCGAATAAGTAATCGTTAGTTATAATTAGAGAAGTTCGAGTATTTAGATACCCAAAAGTAATCTTAATAGTATAGATTTTAAAACTATATTTTATCAACAAGGTGCAATAAGATTTAGTTAATATATATCGTGACAAGAGTAAGCAATATGTGTGCTAGTGTGCGTTCACACTGCCCTACGACGTGAGTCTTGGGGTCGGAACTAAGCCACAGTGAGAACGCGGAACACGACAAGTTATCTTTACTGCAATTTGTATATAGTGTTAAGATATTTTTTTATATTAAATTTTTAGTAATACTTATACAGAAATAAAATTATGTTTATTAATATCGGTATGTTTAATTTTTATCTTGAGTACGGTTTATAATTTGATTTAAAAGTCTATAGTCATAGTCAGTTTTGTCAAAGTCGTTACGTAATAATGTTATAAGTTGTTGCCAGCTAGCTATCTGATCTTTAATACTACGGAACCAATGCAAAGCGTCCTCGGTAAATATTTCCGACGCGTAGGTTATTAATTTCGAGTCAGGAATGTCGCGAGCGAGACAAAATTCTTCTACCCTCTGTATAAATGCGCGGACGCATGATTTGCCGTCATATTTGATTTGATGAAGTTCCGATACTGGTCTACCACAAGTTACGTTTACTTGAAAAGGATTCATATTATTTGATGAAATCTGGTTGTTAACAGCTAATGGATCTACTGAGGAATTTTTTAATTCTATTAAGTTGGAATAAAGCTCTTTAAATGTAG
>NJDC01002820.1:151457-163081 GCA_002245475.1 Calephelis virginiensis | reverse complement strand
TAGCGTAGCGTTATTCAATATTGTTTATAGTTACGATATTTTTATATACGTATTATTATTTTAATTAAGTAGATTTTTTTTTATTTTAAGTATAAGTGAGGTTGATCAGTTTTTCCAGAAGGTAGATTTATGAGAATAGGTAGATAGATATTTGTATAATATTTAAGCAGACCAGACTTAAGTAGAATTTTACAGTTTTTCAATTTATAAGTTTATAGTTTACAAGTTTTTAGATTTTAGTGAATTTTACACAAAGTTTATATGTTGCTAGTGAGTTCGTTGTCAAGAATGACAATAGTACAATAATAAGTAACACAGTAAAAGAAATTATTTAAAGTACACAGAAATACAGTAAAAAAAAACACGAGAAATGCAAATGGTAAGGTTTCCCAGACACGTTGAGCGCCACTGTAGCCTTAAGTGACCAATTATTTATTTATTTAGTAGTTGCCTGTCCGGCAGCGTAAGGACAGTGCACAGGCAAAAGGCAACCTCGCTGGGAAGGTCCCGATAGAATATCAAGTGCGGCCTCGTGGTTAGGTGAGCTTATATAGATCGCACGCTAATCACGGAGAGGCGAGGGGTGAGAGATAACATCGTACGATGTGTTGTTGTGCGGCTTTTCCAGGAACGTTGGTGGTTCTTATGGAATGTTCTTTATAAGTACCCACAACGTGACAGTTTAACTAGTACATTGAATACACAAAAATTACTATATATCTTATATTTCATATAATATATTATGTTTGTAATTATAATGTACTTTATTTATACCCTAGCTGACCCAGCGAATTTGATATTTTCCGCTTACCTGTATCACTATGACCATTTATGTAAAACTGCATTTTCGAAAAAATGTTCCCCTTCATTTTGTATTTTTGGTTATTTGGCCACTTTATACTCAGTGTTATTATTTCTTTCATTTCTGAAATTTAGATTTTTGCCTCTTTCCCATATTGTAAATGGGATAAAACATAAAAATTTAGATTCAGTTTGAATAGCGGTCAGGATACAAACATACTGACATACAGAAAGACAGACAAAAATTATGAAACGGCTACCCTTTTTAGTAGCCTGTACCTATTTTTTAAATAACTTGTCTAATTATCAATGTACACAATTCACTTTTCTACAGATTTATTATAATACAAGCTGACCACTCCGTCCATATGTTAAAGCCACTTTTTTCTGAAACTCTAAGAGCTATGCTGTTGGAACTTAATAAGTAATACTTAATAACTTAATAAGTAGTTGGAACTTAATAAAAAAAAACATATTCTGTGAACCGCATTAAGATTTTTACACAAAAAATCAAAAATAGCCTTAAATTTAGAACTAAAACTCTTTTTTTTTTTCATTTAATCCATAATTATGGGGTATCTTTGGAAAAGTCTACAAAAATGATATTGAGGTTTCTATTATCATTTCTTAGGATTCCATAGCCAAAGGCTAAAAAACGGAACCCTTACAGATTCAGTCAGTCCGTATGTCACTTCCATTTTTTTTTTCAAAACTATAAGAGCTATGCTTTTAGAAAGCGGTGAGAAGATATATTCTGTGAACCGTAATAAGATTTTTACGCAAAAATAAAAAATGCAATGCATTTTGGGATAAGTCTTTAAAAATGATATTGATGTTGTCTCTTATAATTTTTTTTTATTGCGCAAGTGACACTTACAAGGTGGTAAAATGTCCCCCCCCTCTTGTAACTTCTAAAATAAGAGAAATTTACCTAACACCTCGGCTGTAAGATTGTACGAAATTCACGAATGGACTTGGATTATTTATTGAATGCGCTCCTTGAACATTTATCGCATATTACATTTATAATATATTATATTTATAAGTCAAGGTTATCTCTTATTATCAGAAAAAACGTGTGCTTGTTCGCTATTTCATCACATATTTTTTTTTAGTATATACCAACCAATTTAAATAAGTCAGCGCTCAGTGGAATAAAAAGGCAATTGCCAGATAAACCGAATGTCTGGTTGAGGTCAACAATTTCATAATTCCGTCTAGCCTGTGTAACTGACCGTCTCCAACAAATTTTCAGAATATTAAAAATGGTATAGTTCTTTGAATGAGATAAAGCAACTTTGAGATAAAATAAAATTGCAAAATTTCGAATCTTATTTAAATATCACATACCTATTTACTTAAATTATCTTACTTATACTTACTTTTATGACTAATCTTATTTAAGTAACACATGCTATACTTATACTAGAATGATTTAAATACAAAAGTCTGTCTGTCTGTCTGTCGCCTCTGTGGTCTAGCGGACCGGGTGTTGGACTTGACTGCATGAGGTCCTGGGTTTGAATCCCGGGTCGGTCAACAAAAAGAAAACTGGATTTTTCCAATTTTCTAATAAAAAAAAATGTTGGTTAGGAATGTGCCCGGTTGGCGATAGGCTTGCCACCTATCACATTGTGGGACTTAGTGTCTTCGGCTAGTCGTGGGTGCCTTGGTTGTACCTCTGCCTAGCTCTTCGGGGATATGGGCGTGAATAAACTTTTTTTTTAAGTCTGTCTGTAACGCTTTCACAGCAGAATCACTGAAGCGATTTTGGTTAAATTTGATATCCGTGTAAGTGAAGACTCGAGTTCAAAACATAGGCTACTTTTTTGCGTTTTCGTGCACTATAACATACTCGTACAAAAAATTTAAGGGTGGGGCGCATTACTTCAACTTCTACTCTTTTACTAACAAAACTAACGCGCCGTTGATCTAGTGTGTAACTTCACTCTTGCTAACAAAAAATGAAGTTACACATCAGATCAACGGGCGCGTAAGTTTTATTAGTAAGGGGGCTAATCGTCTACAATCTGTACTATTTTCTATCATTTTTGTTTCAGGGCTTGGAATCAATTTCGTTTTTACATACACATATATTTCATTATGTCTTCACGACAAGTCCCTTGGTGTAGACAGTGTAGACTATTGCCAAGTTTTGAAAACAAAATGAAACATCCATATCTGTTTCTTTTAAAAATTTACTGCCAAATTTCGTATGTAACGTGCCAGAATGTACAATAAAATACAAATAAATATAAATACTAAATACATCTCCAATGCATACAATGGAACTATTACAGTGCCATAAATCATTTATATTTGACGGGTCAACATACTCCGTGGGCGACACTGGAAGCACATGAATAAAAAAATATGTGCAATAGATCTATGCAAAGGTATATGTGTAAACTTGTACATCTACTAAAAACTAAATTACAAAATCTACCACAAAAAGCACTGTCTAAAATTGACATTTGACCAATAACATACTACACGTGGATAACGTGGCAGCATGTCATTGGTCGAAAATCCACTTTTAGACAATGTTTGTGTTCAACAAGTGTTTTATATTTTGTATTAAGATGGTAAGTGTCTTTGTGAAATATTAAATAAGGATATTCTATATGCATCATTTTTTTTTTATATTTCCTATGTTCTTTATTAAATCAATTGGAATTTGGTTCATCAAGCGCAGTGGAACTGTAAAAACCAGTTTCAATTTCAGTGATATATCTTCAATTATTTAAGAGTAATAAAATTTATAAAAAAAGTATATTCACGCCCATATCCCCGAAGAGGTAGGCAGAGGTACAACCAAGGCACCTACGACTAGCCGAAGACACGAAGTCCCACAATGTGATAGGTAGCAAGCCTATCGCCAACCGGGCACATTTCCAATCCAGACCAACAATTTTTTTAAATTAGAAAATTGGGAAAATCCAATTTTCTTTATGTTGGCCGACCAGGGATTTGAACCCAGGACCTCATGCAGTCAAGTCCAACGCCCGGACCGCTAGACCAAAGAGGCGACAAATTTGAAAAAAAAAAACTAAAAAAAAAATTAAAATTTATAAACCCTAGATTAGTTTCAATACTAAGTTTTCTAAGTAAACAACATCAATATAATTTAAGCTATGTAGAACTTTTACAGTTATCAATTTAATATTCTTAACTTCTTATTAATAAATGTAGACTTAAGCTTTGCTTTACACTAAGGTTGAAGTTGACATTGCACGTTTTCGGTATTATTAAACTTAGACAGATATGAAGTAAACTAATCCGAAATTACCAACTGATTAAAAGTAAGTCCATGCAGCTACCTAGTTTAGTGACAGACTATGGATATAATATTTTGTCACATAGGTATTTTCTGTTTCCGAAAATAAAATATTCTTTTGAAAAATCATTGAAAGAGTTATCTTGGTTGGACATAAGGTAGCAGCTTAAATTTTAATTTATAAAATTACCAAATTCATACTTTAGTACTAATGTCATAAATGTAAAATACTGACTGTCTGTCTGTTACGCTTTAGCCTGTAATTTTTCTTTATTGTGAAAAAAATAAATAGGTCTTAGCATGTCCCAAGAGGAAAAATTGACTTAAAAACTCTTTCAATGTCAACTTGAAAGAATTGTTAATTTGAATTTCAATTGAATTAGTTATTTTATTTCCTTACTAGCTAACCCGCATTTTTATGCGTAGATAGATCTAGGTAAATTAAAATACCAGTATTAAAAATTTGAAAAAACATCTTTCTCCCTGTATTGGTACTGGTTCTCTGACCATGTGCCTCTATGCCTGGCATGACCCATTTAACCTATGCTCGCCTCTTATCAGCTGACTGGCAGAGAGTCAGGTGATCTATTCTACACTGGATACTCAGATCACAACGGGAAAGTAAAAAAAATGATTCCCTTTATACTCCAGTTATAAAAAGATTATAAGAAAGAAATATGTCTCCAAAGTATACAATGGAATAATTATTATGGCATAAATCATTTCGCATTCGACGGGTCGACATATTCCGTAAGCGACACTTGAAGCCAGCCATGAATAATAAACGATCTCTCTAGAGTAACTATAGGTAAGAAATGATGTGAAAATTTTGTTATATTTATTTAAAACAAGTTTTTGCCCCCGGCTTGTCTCGTATATCGTAACTATATTGGTTTTCATCGAAAAATCTAAAAAGCTAAATTATTGGAATCTAAAGTAGTTTATACCTTCTCCTGGTATTATTTCCATGGTATTAATCAAATTCATGTTAAAAATTCATTGAATACATTTGAACATTTTGACGTACGAAATGTCATAAGCACACATACTTTCCTGATTATATTATTCTTATATTCTTATAAGATATTAGTAGCCCGATACGTGCTTTGCTACGTATGAACTGCTTCAATCGAAGCAGGTCCAAAAAGAAACGACCGCATGAATGACGTAACACGACAAAACAAAAAATTAAAAACAAATGAAATAAATTAAAAGCAAAAAAAAATATTAAAAAAGGTTTTATTTAAATGCTCTAAAAAGAAGAAAATAATTTTTTTCTTCAAAAAATATTAACTATGAACTTTGTAAGTCCTCATAACATATACAACTTATATGATACCATCTTGGATGATCCGCCATATTGGATTTAGAATGACGTCACAATATTTTTCGTTTTACTCTCAACGAGACCTTTCATTTGCTACCCATGTTATAAATTTTAATAATAAAAAGAAGGCAGAATATGAAATGTATTTAGATTGATGACGAAACCTATTGGTTGTACAAGATACGTTGTAATGAAATCGTAGTATTAGCAATATTGTAATAATGTGCAGATTACATATTTTAAGTCCCTGGCGAACTTTGATAAAAATTGACATTAGACTCTTAGGAGTAATTAGTTGCATAACGAAGCAAGTGCATTTTTAGGTTTATTGTGCTTTATGTAATTCGATGTTTTAATGTTTCTGCTCTTATGTGATTCTAAGACACTGGTGTTTTTGAATTTGGTAGAGACTTATTAGGTTAGAAAGATTAGGCAATAACACGATTTTTGTTTAAATTGATATACTTGGTTTTGAAATGGAACAGCCAACCGTAAAGGTTACAACTGATTTTGATAAAACTTGATGTGCACGTAGTCGAAGACACAAGTTTAAACAGGCTATTACTTTTTTAAATCAACCTTTAAGTAATTATGTTAATCATTTATTTGGTCTTTCCTGCCTGTTCCTGCCGCTATTCAATGTTCTGTTTCAGAGGGTAGGGTAGCCGATGGACTCGCACAATGGGCCTTAATCCCTGGTCACAGGACACCATAAAAAAAGCCGTACGTACGTACCGTATATATTTATGTATATTAAGCAAAGGCTAACTTTTTTAAATCAACCTTTAAGTAATTATATTAATCATTTATTTGTTTCAAAATTGTATAATCTTTTTGTTAACAAAAAGTATCATTTAGCCCCGAAGGGCTAGGTAGAGGCACAACCAGGGCACTCACAACTAGCCGAAGACACTAAGTCCCATTATGTGATAGGTGGTAAGCCTATCTCCAACCGGGCACATATCCAATCTCGAGCAACATTTTTCTTTTATTAGAAAATTTAAAAACTCTAACTTTTTGTTTTCCGACCCGGATATCAAACCCGGAACCTTAATAAAGTCAAAAGAACGCTAGAATACAGAGTTGATAATTGTTTTGTTATTATTTAGCAAACAGTTTTGTCTTTTAACAGCGTCGTCAAAGCTAAAATTTATAATTACGTAAATTTTACCTTTTACAGAGACGAAATGGGTAGGCTGTTTATTATTTAACCTTAGCTCTAATTACCTTTTGGTGGTCGTTTTAACTTGGTGGCTAAAAATAAAAAAGTCATCAAAAAGTTAATAATCTTCATAATAACAATAAATGATGAACCTATACGTGTACCCTAAATAATATAAAGTACTGGTTACTATTAAAACTTTCTGACACCGTTTTTTCATTATTATTAAAAATATTGTGTGACAATTAATACGATGAAATACAAACTTCAGAGTTTTTTTAACAGGATTTTTCTGTTTTCCCCGTGTTGCTCAGGGTTCCCTGTGTAGAATAGAGCATCTTCTCCTTCCGGGCAGCTCGTAATTAGTTAGTACAGGTTTAGATAGCTACTTGCCTATTCCTGCTGTCATAATAGTGTCATGTTCTGTCCCGGAGGGTAGAGTAGTTCTTGGACTTGCTCAATGGGCCTTAACGCCTGATCAACTATGGTGTTTAAAAGCCACGGCTTTATCTTATCATAAAAAGAGTCGTATGCTGGTTCACTATCCCTATTCGTTCATTAAGTAAAAAAAAATGATATAAATTGAAATTAGTTTGGACCTGAGATTCCGATCCGGTAGTAATCTCAAACATATTATGTATCTATACACCAAGTCCCGCGGGGTAGGGAGAGAAAATCGAATGATATAATATATATTAATAATTTTAAGAGATCTCGTGATAAGGAAAAAAATCATAATTTGTAGATACAACATATTATGGTGCTGATAACTAGAATCGAATGCAAATCTTTAAGAGTGTTGATATTTACCGAATACATTATAAATTGGAACACATCAGGGACGAGCACTGATATTGTGGGGGCAGGGATAGGCGGTGTTACCAGTAAACATGTAACAAAAACTTGAGCTTGTAGAATTCTACCAACAACATACATTTTTTCGTCAATTTGGTCGTTTTTGTGCTTCAGGGAAACGTAAGCTGGTAAAAAATGTGACCTAAGATCTCAGCATTTCAAAGAACTATCGGAGCGTTACTTTGAAAAAACGGCTGCCCACCCGAATCCGGTGATAGCATCCGCGTCTGACTACACACCGGTCGCGAACGCTCCCTCCAATCATAAAAGACCTCGCCACATGTTATCGGATCCTCCGGACCCCATAACCGCGGCAAACGCTATTCTCCCAACTCCAAACCGGAACAAGACAAACTCACATCACTTTAACATAACACTACACCGTCGCCGCCTGTCTCGGCGACAAAGACCTCTCTTGCGCCCGGCGCCTAACGCCGAGCGACGAGCCACAAATACTCCTCCACCAAGTCCACCCAGTAACCAGAACGCAGCACCAAGTCGAGGTACGGTCTCAAGGGAGACAGCCCTTGGTGCTGGCGTTGTAGGTAACAGCCCAATCCATCTAAATAATGATGTCTCGGGCTGAGCACTCTGCTCGGCCCACAAAGTTCGGTGAAGTTGTAAAAAATCATAAGATTAGAAACAAATTAGCCATTAAAAAAAAAGACCTAAGATCCATGACATATTAAGATAGCCATGCACCACTGCCATCTTTAGTGTCTATAGATTAAGAATGTCTTTTTTTACCAGGAGAATCACCAGCTTGTCGGCTATCTTCACTACATAGTATAAAACAAAATTTGTTTTGGAACCCCCAAAATGTATCATATTATTTTAATGATGTGTAAAAATCTTAATTAGGTTCAAAGAACACATCTAATTACCTAATTTCAAGAGTATAATTCTCAGTTTCGTAAAAAAGTGGATGTGACATATGGATGGACATACAGACACAACGAATCTGTAACGGCTGAATGTTTATTATTTCTCTACGGAATCCTAAATATCAAGGTTCATTCTCCATTAACGTTACACCTCTCTATTTGTAACCCACTGTTTACCTTTGATAAAGCGTCAATTTGCGACGTGATGGGACTAGATTAAATATCGCACCATTACGAGTAATTAATGGCCACTGAACCGTTGCTAATTGGAAAAACACAAGTGCTTTTATATTGAACTTGTAAGGGTAACTCACCAGCAACAACTAATATATTTCAATAATAATTAACTTTAACTAATATAATTAACTAATATATTTCCCCGTGTTGGTCCGGGCCCCTTTGTAGAATAGACCATCTGCCTTCCTTGCCAGGCAGCTCGTAAAAGGCGAGCATAGGCTCACCGTCACCAACACCGTGGCATCTGACTAGGTGGTAGAGTTTAGCAGCGACTCGCCCGGATTGGTACCACCTTCTTACCTATTCCTGCCGCCATAACGACATGACATGTTCCGGTTCGGAGGATAAGGTAGCCGGTAAACTTCCTGTTGCTCGAGGCCTAACATCCTGTCCTCAGGTTGGCAACGCACCATTACCACCTTTGGTGTCTCTAGGCGGCATGAATTTCTTTCCATCAGGAAATCCGTCTGCTTGCTTGCCTTTCAATATCATAAAAAAAAATAACATACCTTTTGTAACAATAATTTTAATTAAAAAAAGTATAAGTATCTTCACGCCCATATCCCCGAAGAGGTAGGCAGAGGTACAACCAAGGCACCCACGACTAGCCGAAGACACTAAGTCCCACAATGTGATAGGTGGCAAGCCTATCGCCAACCGGGCACATTTCCAATTCTGACCAACATTTTTTATTAGAAAATTGGAAAAATCCAATTTTCTTTTTGTTGGCCGACCCGGGATTCGAATCCGGGACCTCATGCAGTCAAGTCCAACACCCGGACCGAATTTTTTATAACATTTAAAATAAAGTAAGTTGAAAAAGAGGAATCTTTATCTCGCTTCTCTACTTTTCCATCACTACATAGTATAAAACAAAGTCGCTTCCTCTGTCCCTATATTCCTATGTCCCTTTATATGCTTAAATCTTTAAAACTGCGCAACGGATTTTGAAATGAGTTTTTAAGCCGATATAGTGATTGAAGAGGAAGTTTTATGTGTATTTCATAACCGTGCGAAGCCGGGGCGGGCCGCTAGTTTTTTTATAATAAAAACTCACTCTCGAAAATTTTAAAACCGCTCACAACAACATCTTGCATGCAATATTTATTATTTGCCCAAAATATCACGCGAATGCGTGTAAAATAAATTCGTTACTTTTACTTAGTTGTTGCCCAAATCACGTAATACGTGGGTAAGATATGTAGTTTACGCGGCCATTTTACGTTTACCTTCATATTTTATTCGGCATTACTTTTAGAGACTTTTAAAGTATTTTATGTTTTACCTTAACAATAAAACTAAGCTAGTAGTACGGTATATAGACCGGAAAGAATGCTAGAAAACATGAGGGTAAATATTATTATAGTAGTACTATTTAAATTATGCGCTTCGGCTATATTCCTCAAGCTTCGGAAATCCGAATGTATTTAAAAGATACATAACATATCAATATAGAGTTGTTATTACATAATTAATCATTTCGCTTAAATTTAGATTAGGTCAGCCAATTTAAAAATAAAAGTATAAAGTGTAAAAAGCGTAAAGTCGAAGCGCATAATTTAAATAGAAGTACTGTACATTTCTTCGATCTTATCGAAATCGGGTTTTCCGCATACCGTTAATATCATGTCGATTGCTATATCACCTCTGTGACAGCCATTTTTCTGCCAAGAACCAACAACAAAAAAAAAGTTGAGAGGTGTCAAGGGACACCCGGTTGGAACGAAGTTCTCTCTCCCCCACTCTCTCTCAATCTCTATCAATCTCTAGTAATCTCTATCTCTATCTCTCTTATAGAGAGAGACAGACAGATAAACATGAAAAAAAATAAAAACAAAAAAAACAAACATGCGCAGTACGCAAAGCTTACAATAGCTTACTATAGGAAAAAGTGTCGAGACAACTTTTCGTAAGATTTTTTTTCCGTCTAGCCTCCTTTCACAACGCGCAATAAGGAACTTCGTTCCAATATACGTTGCTGTATCCATTGTGTAAACGTTTCACGTTAGCATTAATAGCAAGAATATTAATCAAAAAGGGGTGTACTAACACAACTTTGAGGAAGCTAAGTTTGTGGCATTAGGCATAACCCAGTCCGAGTAAGGTTAGTAGATCTTTCTTATTCCATCGTTTCCTAGGAACTCCATATTTAATTTAATAATTATAATTGTTATTAATTATTAAACCTCAACAAATACTGAACTTTTCCCTATTGGAGGACTCATGTTACCACGTTCTGTTTTATAGTGTAGAATCACTTTCATTATCCATCGTTTAAGTTGCTTAAGTTTAGAGTAAGGTAAAATTTTTACTTATTTTTTTGTTACTAAGTTTTTTTTGTGTGGTAAATTTTCGTGTGTCAGTATTTTTTTTCTTTCTTGCTTTAATTTATCGAAACCTTTATGTTAGCCTTGTTAGCCTCCACCTATTCTGTAGTGGTTTAAAAATATAAGTATTTACACAAGATATCCAGATTAAATATGTCAAATTAATACTAAAATAACATTTTACATACAACTGCTATTAAGTAATACATAACATTTAGTAATTATAAAATAACCGATACTTTACTATCCAAAAAAAGGTAGTTGTACGTCCAACGATACTTTAGTATCATTAGCTACAAATTTTATAAAACCGTCATCTATCGATAATATACATTACTTTTTGCGTGTTATGGAGTCAATAACTGACGAACTGCTTTACCAAATAATCATGAGATGGCAGTGTAAGAAGACTCGACAAATAAAAACAAACGTTTATATTCAGACCACTCACGCGTTGGTCAAGTGTTTTTGAAGGCCCAGCGATTTTGTCGTAAGTAATTTAGTTTTATTCACTGGTTCATAGATTATTATACATTAAAATAAACTAGAGAATTTGTGCTATTTAATTAAGTATTCATACCTCAGGTTTAAGAATAAAATCAAGTCATATTTTGATTTCAAAGTATAGCTGTTTCGAAAAAATTTTTGTTATTGACCCAATTTTAGTTACTTCTACGTAGTTTTTCAGTGAAATATGAATTGATAGTTTGTCATAAACATAATAATACACTGTGAAAACAGAAATATACAATAT
>NJDC01002820.1:123930-150002 GCA_002245475.1 Calephelis virginiensis | reverse complement strand
AAGCTAAGTTTGTGGCATTAGGCATAACCCAGTCCGAGTAAGGTTAGTAGATCTTTCTTATTCCATCGTTTCCTAGGAACTCCATATTTAATTTAATAATTATAATTGTTCTTAATTATTAAACCTCAACAAATACTGAACTTTTCCCTATTGGAGGACTCATGTTACCATGTTCTGTTTTATAGTGTAGAATCACTTTCATTATCCATCGTTTAAGTTGCTTAAGTTTAGAGTTAGGTAAAATTTTTACTTATTTTTTTGTTACTAAGTTTTTTTGTGTGGTAAATTTTCGTCTGTCAGTATTTTTTGTCTTTCTTGCTTTAATTTATCGAAACCTTTATGTTAACCTTGTTAGCCTCCACCTATTCTGTAGTGGTTTAAAAATATAAGTATTCACACAAGATATCCAGATTAAATATGTCAAATTAATACTAAAATAACATTTTACATACAACTGCTATTAAGTAATACATAACATTTAGTAATTATAAAATAACTTATAATTATAATAATTATAAGTTAA
This sequence comes from Calephelis virginiensis, assembly GCA_002245475.1. Classification (NCBI taxonomy): domain Eukaryota; kingdom Metazoa; phylum Arthropoda; class Insecta; order Lepidoptera; family Riodinidae; genus Calephelis; species Calephelis virginiensis. The sequence continues at coordinate 149,479 of NJDC01002820.1, read as the reverse complement.
AATATAAAATAACCGATACTTTACTATCCAAAAAAAGGTAGTTGTACATCCAACGACAATTTAGTATCATTAGCTACAAATTTTATAAAACCGTCATCTATCGATAATATACATTACTATTTGCGTGTTTGAGTTATGGAGTCAATAACTGACGAACTGCTTTACCAAATAACCATGCGATGGCAGTGTAAGAAGACTCGACAAATAAAAACAAACGTTTATATTCAGACCACTCACGCGTTGGTCAAGTGTTTTTGAAGGCCCAGCGATTTTGTCGTAAGTAATTTAGTTTTATTCACTGGTTCATAGATTATTATACATTAAAATAAACTAGATAATTTGTGCTATTTAATTAAGTATTTATACCTCAGGTTTAAGAATAAAATCAAGTCATATTTTGATTTCAAAGTATGAATAATCAAAAAAAAAAAGATAAAGTTTCGAAAAAAATTTTGTTATTGACCCAATTTTAGTTACTTCTACGTAGTTTTTCAGTGAAATATGAATTGATAGTTTGTCATAAACATAATAATACACTGTGAAAACTGAAATATACAATATTCACGAAAGATTCCATAAAAATGTCATTGTATTCCTCAGGTGTTTAGGTTTGGATAGATTACTATCCACGGACGGAACTAAAATTGTTCAAATTAAGGCTGTGTACAAACAGCAAAATATAATTGCAATATTTTTTTTGTTTCGTGTAGTGGTGTTTCTTTGCCTGTTTGACATAAGGTATAATGTTATGTTAATTAATTATTGTCGACTTTTGCTATAATTTTTGACTTTTCTTGGTGGTTTCATCTCACTTTATTTCCCTTGTGGTGGTTTAATAATATAATTCAACAATACAGAAACACAGATGATACATCAAATACTAGGCCTACACTGGAACATCACCATTTTCCTGTAAAATCTGGCTTTAAACAAATTCGATGTTGGCAATGCACCAGCGAAGTGCCTAGAATGTAATACAAATTTATGCGAAGGTGGCTGTTTAATGGCATACCACACATAATTGGTTGATTCTTTATTTATTTTTACAGTTACAAAGTTAACACATTTTTTTATTTATTAAGGATTATTAAATAAAACACGACATTTATATTATTATTGGTGTTTATTTTGAAACCCCCACCTATAAAACACCATAACCGTCTTTTTTTAAGTTGCGTAAATAAGTCTGTTAAGAGTCCTTAAGCGGCCATCTTGCTTATATTTTGAGTTCGCGAGCGAGTCGAAAGCGCTTGGGACTATCGCGATAATATTATTAAGAGAGGTGTTTTGTTTCGATTTAATTAACTACTTAGAGTTAATTATTCATAAAGATTCATGCATCATTTTAAAGGAAAAAGGTCTAGTTTGTTGTGCCATTGTTTAATTGGTATAATAAATAATATTTTTTCGTTGTGGTGTAAATGAATACAAAATTCATGTTATTTCACCTTCAAGTTCAATATTTATACCTATTTTTAATACATTAAATTAAATTTTCAGACCTTAAAACATACTTAGATTTAATATGTAGTCTTCTATAAAATTTTCGAAGTATTTTTATTTACTCTAGGTATTATGGTGAAGAAGCTATAAAAGTTTTTTGATAAACCATGCGAGCGCGATACCAACCGAATCAGCGCCACGCGTAGTTGGACGGACAACGGTATAATAGGTATTAGGTCCAGACGTGTGAGTGGTTATAATAAAAAGTAATTAAAAAAATAACGTTAGCTGCTACTAAAGGTTTGTATGGATTTAAACATTGTTTTTTCTATTTTCCCTATAATTTTCCATTTTTTTTCTGTTTTATAACTATTTACCTTTTTGTCAACCGACTATAAAAGAGGAGATTTTTAATTTAACCATATGTTTTTTTTGTATGTTATGCGATTATTCGCCCCAAAGCGAACCTATTTTATGTTTGTTTTTGAATGGAGGTCATGATTCAGAGGTGAAAAAAAATTTATGCTTTACTTGAATACAACTCAAAAACCACAAATAGGATGATGCTCATACTTATGTTGCACCATACCTTCTTAATAGCTACCTATCTACCTACCTACCTATGAATCACTTCCTAGTAAACGACTTCGGTAAAAGGATTTTTAAAACTGTTATGTAATAAAATTAGAGTGGTTTTTTTGTAGTACTTATTATGACCGATTTCAAAAAACCTAATTATAGGTAAAGATAAGTCTACTAGAGTTTTACTGCTTAGACATTTATGTCAATTATTGTACAATAGAAGTAGTTGCCTAATAATTCATATAGAGCTGCCTAATCTTACATAGATTATTGCAAATTGGTGTTAATGCACTAAAATTATTATCTGTTTTATAAATGAGTGTCTTTATAATATAACTAGCTGTACCGATTCAGGTTTCAGCTTGTAAGGGAAAATAAAATTATTGTTATCGGAATAAAAAGCATCTTATGTCCATCTTCTATTCTTAAGCTTCCTCCTCATTAAGTTTTAAACAAATTCATTTATTGAAGTCATTTTTGAGTTAAAAACAGTGTTACTAACATAACTGTGTTTATATTCTTTGTCCAAAAATAAATACCGATAATAAACCGAAAACAACATAAAAGTTTTAGCTGTCTGTCATTTTATCTAAAATATCTATTGGAGAACGCTTGAAGGCAATAAAGATATCGTGACCAAAATTTTCTTTGTCTCCACATAATCATTAAATGTCACGCCACCTAGAAAGTTCGGTTAACAACTTTATCTAACCTTTACTTTAACTGCTTTAATTTAAACTTTAAATTGGCTCACGTGCTAATGTCACACCTGCTTCAGCCATTAAACACTAAATATATTAATGGGATATTCTAATCATTATCTGAGATGTGAAGCCTTCTTCATAAACAAGTTTGCCAACTATTTTACGATCAAACCGGAAAGAGTCTGCCGTTAGGAATTTGTTATTGAATCAGGCGTTACTTTGCGGAAATCCATTATAACAGATGTAAAATAAGCCTTTATTTTGCTAATTCCGCGTAAGAAAATAAGCCTTTATTTTGCTAATTCCGCGTAAGAATTCCGCGGAATTAGCAAAATAAAGGCTTATTTTACATCTGTTAGGAATTTGGAGAAAATGTTGAAGGACTCTATTACTTGGCCTGTCCTTTTTTGATATGAGTGACGAGTAAATAAGCGCACAGGTTGAATGAAGGTAAAAGACAATCACAGCCTAGAGACACTATAGATGTTGTAGGTGCATAGCTGTCCAGTAAGTGGAATATTAGGCCAACTGTTCTTCTACCGTCTACCCTTTGGATCGGAATATGACAGAGTCATTATGGCGACAGGAAAAGGTGGATGTCTACCCGGGCAAGTTATTGTACACTCTCACCAGTGGCCTTGTTGATAATGATCAATTTAACCTTTGCTTGTTACAAATACCTGGCACAGAAGCAGATGGTCTATAATGCACATAGAACTTGAAACGACAAACAGTACTTGAAGTAGTTGAACTATCCAGCAATTTAAAATATATTATTTTCACAAGGCGAAAAGATTTTCACATCCTTATGTCATTTGCTTTTAATTGCTGAATAAAATAAGAAAAACGAGAACTAAACTTTGAATATGCTTTAATTTCGATTGAGGCTTTAGTCGTTTAATTCATCCTACCCGTTTAGTTTGTGTGGAAAAACATAAAAAGTTGAATTTCCAAGTATCCACGCAGTCGAACTAGATAAAAAGTACAATATGTCCATCACTTAGTCCTAAGCTACCTAAAAAATTTTAGCCCCAAAACTTGAAGTCATTTTATAAAAACTTATAGTTACTTAAACAGATATTAGGGATTGAAATTACATTAAAATTTCAATTCATCTAATTGTAAAATGTATTTATGTTGTTTTTGCATTAATATAAAAATCACGCTATTCGTTACCAGATACCATAGTGGAAGTTTCTTGTTAGACACATTAAAAAAATGTCTTTAATAATAGGTACTGATGATATACGATTCAGTAGCTGCACCTACTATAAAATTCGAATTGAAGTAACTAAAATAAGGCCTTTCTTCAGAAACTAGTAACTAGTTCGATATCGAAAATTTTAAAATTAAAAAGTGTATTCACGTCCGTATTCCCAAGGTTGTAAATAGAGGTACAACCAGAGCATTCACGACTAGACGAAGACAGTAAGTCCCACAGTGCGATAAGTGACAAACTTGTTGCCAACCGGGCACATGTCCAAAACTCATAAAAAATATTTTCTTTTTGTAGCTTCTTGGATTGAACCCTGAAATTACAGGGAAGATCGTATGTTATTACAATTATTATATTTTATTATAATCGACACTATTCATCAACAACCAATTTTGCAACAGTTCAAATGTTTTTCTAAATATCAATTACCATAATAGTTATTAATATGTTTCATGCCCCTATCGTAATTTCACGATAGTCCCACCCTAAGTGGAAAGTGCTGTGATACTTCCAGCTTTTAAAGATTAACCAAAGTCTGGTTGTAAAACAGAATTACAAGATCTTGCTTTATCAGAGTCCAGCACAATTTGTAATTCCTCGGATGTCCATATTTTTTCATTTTATCATCTCGTACGTGCTGTGATTTGCATTTGCAGCGGATAAAAGGTTTAGCTAAATGTTGAATTAAAACTGAAATGTATGAGGAGAATGTATTTTGCGACGTAGAAATAGAATTATCCGCGTGTGTCTGAACGAGATATTCTATTTCTGTGAATGAGAATTGTAATTTAAAATAGATTCAGAACTAGCTGTTTTGGTGAACTTCGTTCTACACTTTCAACTTATAAAAGAAAAATTAAAATGTTGTTTGTCCTGCTTTCCTTGAAGTCGCAGGGAATAAAAAGAAACATATAGCCGTTCCCTGGTTCTAAGCTACCTCCCCATCAATTTTCTGCCAAATCGGTTCAGCCGTTTTTGAGTTATAAATAGTTTAACTAATGACTTCCTCTTTTGTATATAGACTTGCTGTTCCAGCAAGCTTTGGGATTTTGGGAATTGGCAAAAAATAAAACACTTTTCCAAGTGTCCTCGTATTTTACCAGCTTAAAAAGTATAGTATGTCTGTCTCCTGGTTCTAAGCTACTCTAATACCAGTTTTCAGCCAAATCGGTTAAGCCGTTTTTAAGTTATAAATAGTGTAACTCTCACAACTTTATTTCGTTAATTTAGTAAAAAAGTAAATTAATTTTGTAATATTTTTTTATAGAAGAGAAGACCAATGCGCAAGCTAGTCATCTAATGGAAAGTGATCTCTGCCACCCACGAACACTTACGCAGACGCACACGGACACCAGAAGAAACTAAAATCCGTTGCCGACCCTTAAGAAATGCTTGCGCTCTTTTTTTGAAAGTTCCAGAGGCGTATCCATTTGGAAATACAGTCTTCAGTAAATGTAATATTTATTTCATTTGGATCTTACAAAAATCTAATCTAAAAGTCTAAAGGCGACAGCCAGATTGGAATGCGGCCACTCACTGAAGAGATTCAGCGAAAGAAAATTCAGTTGTCCTTTTTCTTATAAATCTAATTAACAAAAATATGTTACAAACACAATTTGTTGAGATTGGTATAAGACACAATTAATCCCAAGAATTTATCTCTTTTAAATATTCTGAAATCTTATAATAATCCTTACCACACAATTTTAAATGTCGCGTGAAATATATCTGCTTGAAATGGCGAAGCAGTGGATCATCACACATAAAGGTTATCACGAAACGTTAGGCTTTTACGCGATATCCAATGATAAATCAGAGGAGTGAATTAGAATCAAGTAACTCCTCTGAGCATTTTCCAAAGCAAATTTATACGAGGTAGAAAACTCAGAAAACCCCAGTATATCCAGACAATATGAAAGAGCAAGCGGATTGGTGGTTGCCTGGTAATTTTTTGACCAGTTCGTTTGTCGTTAGCGTACACGCCCAACTCTACTGATTAATAGCGAGGCTCAGGTTCGATTCTCGACGGGGGCAGACATTTGTGTGATGAGGATTTAGATGTTTATATTTTAAGGTCTGAATGTTTATTAAATATGTTCTGGTATCTAAATACTTTTGTAAATATAAATACTTATATATTTCTAAATATTAGTATCGTGGACTAATACCAATAACCTATGCATATAATTTTCTTACTTTAGGGTGGGATTTAATTTGTGTAATATAAGTAAGTAAGTATTTTCATGCCCATATCCTCGAAGAGGTAGGCCGAACCCCAACCAGGGTACCCACGACTAGCCGAAAACACTAAGTCCCACAATGTGATAGGTATCGCCGACCGAGCATTTGTTCAATCTCGTGCAACGTTATATTCATTAGAAAATTAAAAAAATGCATTTTCCATTTTTTTGTTACCCGACCCAGGGATCGAACCTGTGACCTCAAAAAGACAAGTCCAACGCCGGTTCGCTAGACCACAGATGAGATTAACATATTTCGTATTTATGTAATATATCCAGGGATATTTTTTATTTACTATTATTTATTGACAATTCCTGACTCTTTACGTTGAATATGGTCAAACGTAAGAAGCTGGTACTGGAAGTCCCCATCTAGAGATGTAAAGATGTGCCTTGTAAAGTTGCAAGAGCTAGGCCAGCTTGAAGTGCTGTCCCGCCTTAATGAGCACGCCTAGCTTTTTAAAGGCCATTGCATTGGCATTTTTTTTACATTTATCAAAAAAAACTAGTACCAGCTATCCCAACAGATGTTATCTTCTAACTGGAAATATTGTTTCTTTTTCATATGAACGAAATCAAATCTCCTGACTAATACTAGCATTACAAAAAAAGTAAAATTGGTCCTATTCTTCAGGTGTAATGCAATGACCATGAGCAATGGGATTAATTTTAGGTATAAGATGACTGAGCCACCAGACATTGTCCTGATCTCCGTCATTTATTTTTAAGTGAAAACTTCTTTAGCGGCGTTGCCCACTTTTTTACTCATTCCATTCGCGTCAGGACACGTGAACTAATCAAAACTTCGTAAGACGGCGCAGGGCGCTTGCGCGAACAAGACGGCGCAGGGCGCTTGCACGAATGTTCATGTTGTCATGTTTGTGTACGATAGCGCAATAAATGAATATTTATTGTACCACATAAATGATAGTATCTTCATACTGATAATTAAAGCAAATCGTGCAAAAATATTCCCTAACCATTCCAAAATATCAAAGAAGTGCAACTTTAATATTCAAGTTTTCACTTAAGCCGGCACTCCCAAAGTGCAACCCATCGTTTTTATAATATCAGTCTTCTCTTGGCAACGGTTAATACAAAAGCAAAAATAAATTAGCAGAACTGAACCATATGTTCACTCTTGATGGCAAGACTTAGGGAAATTTACCGTCAAGAACACCGGTGGTAAAAGCCTGTGCAGCAACTTGTTTGGGCAGGTACCTTGTTTAGCGCCTTAACAATTCATGTCATGTTCCGTTGAGGGAAGCATAGACGGTGACTTACCCAATAGGCCTTTCATCATTACCTCAGGACAATGACGCACCAGTATGGTGCCTATAGTCCTCGATTGTTTGTTACCATCAGAAGAGTCGTATGCTTATTCACCTACCTCTGCCGACATGAATAATTTTAAAATTAAAAAAAAATCAATTAACCCCGACAAACGTTCTATCTCTTTAAAAGTTATAATATCTTAGATATATTCGAATTGTCAATGACCGAGCAATTACCAATCGGCTTGATTCTTTAGCGTTACGTAGAGATGTTGGGTCACTCAGTGTTCTCTACCGCATTTATCATGGGGAATGTTCTGAGGAGTTGTTTGGTTTAATTCCAGCTGCTGATTTCCACCTTCGGACATCGCGTCAGAGCTTAAGGTATCATGCCCATCATCTTGATGCGTGGCGGTCTACAACTGTGCGATTCCGAAGGCATTTTTTACCCCGTATAACACCTTTGTGGAATCAGTTACCGAGGGCGGTATTCCCAAACGATTATGACTTAGGAACCTTCAAGAAAAGAGCGTACTCATTCCTTAAAGGTCAGCAACGCATCTGTGATACTCCTGGTGTTGCGGATGTCCGCGGGCGGAGGTGATCACTTTCCACCAGGTGACCCACTTGCTCGTTTGCCTCCTCTTCTATAAAAAAAAGTATATTTGAGCCCACTCTATCTCTCTAACTTATAACACCTCTCTTTTTGATGTGCTTTGTATAAGCTGCAAAATAACAGAAACTTTAAACTATGTCCATTAGCCACCCACCAGTTCTTTCAATCATTCCTTCTCATCAAGTTCCCGTCACCAGGAAATATAAACAAACCTAATTAAGACGAGTGTAGCAAGTACAAACTCCAGTAGGCATTCCGGAGTTACGTCTCCTATCTTGTTCAAAACTGAAATAAATAATTATGAAGTATCTAACATCCATTCCGATGCTGTTGAAGGTCAGCTTGGACCTGGACAGATCTCCATAAACTATAGCTAAGAACCATCTCAATCAAGAGAGACTGACAGTTACACAGACGCGTCAAACTTATATCACCCCTCGTTTTTCGGCGGGGGTTAAAAATAAAGATTTATTTTTATACATCAAAAATTATGTACGTAAGATATCAATCTTAATAAAGGAATATTGTGAGCACATCATATCGGACCGAAGGTATCTCGGGAGATTTCTGTTAATCTGAAATTGTATTTCCACGCTCCATTTATTTCGTATTTTACCGTTCGAACCATATGCCTTAGCCATTTATGCGTCTATTTTCTGCAATAATTTTAAAAAATAAAGATGGAAACAAACTGAGCCCACGTATACTACGTACGAATTAGGTAAGACATGAGAGAGTAGGCGTGCACACCGGTCCCACGTATGCAACGTACAACTGACATCAGTCGTTGTTCTGACTTCATTGTACAATGTTTTCTGATTCGGAAAGTGAATTTGAAGACAATTTATTACGTTTGTTATTTTAATATGAATATGGCCGTGTTATAAAAACAAAATAGAAATGAAGAGAAGACATTAGTGGTGATTCTGCTGTTCACAAACTAAACTTATTTTAGACGCATGCTACCTTTTTGAAATGAAACAAAAACAATAGAGATGGAAGAATTTAGACATGTCAAATTAGTCCGAATTTGTCTAATCGTGATGTTTTTAAACAAAGTTTTCCGAGTGATAGATTAAACATCTGTAGAAATAACGTATACGGTTTAATTTGGCAGCACTAAAAGTGTTTTGTCTCTTTCTGTTACTTTCGTTGAAAAAAGACAGCGATAATTTACAATTAGTTTAGTGATTGCGCAACAATATTACCACCATTGTGTGCACAAAATAAATTCTACTCAAATTTTATTGTTGGTAACGTTCCTTTGCAAACAACGTTTCATCTGCTTCTGACGCGTCACGCATACGTACGATCTAGAAACAATTATCTGATGCGTGGTATGGCACATGATTCCCCTCCACCTTTCCCATGCCTATCTGGATCGACAGATCTATGTGCGCGTGGGACGTGTATGACAGCGTTGTGAAAGATAAGTGTGTTTCTAAGCCACACGTTTTCATACAAATTTATGGGAGTCACGGAAATCAGACGTCATCATGCATCGTATACGTTGCATAAATGGGCTTTGTTCGTTTCTACATTTAATTGAACATTCTTCTTCTATATATATTTTAATAAAATAGCAATAAAATTTGAACATTAAATATTCATTAAACAATAGCAGGGTTTTTTATTAAAAAGCTGATGATTTTTAATTTAAAAATGTTTACTTTTGGTGTTACCATCGTGTCGAAATCTCGTTTGCATACTCTTCCATACATAAACTTTTTCTGTCTCGACTAAACTGAGTATATTATACACTATTTGACCTTTTTAAATGTTTTGCTATAATTGAATGCAAGGGTTTTTTATACAATACTCGTGATAGCTAGGGCTGGACTTAGGGGAGAGCAACCGGGACCTTCGCTCTGGGCCTTCCACAGACGATGGGCCCCCACGTTAGATATGTCGTACAAAAACTTTCAAATTCTGACTAGTGAACATCTATTCCTTCAACACTTTTTTCGCTGTTTTATATTTACCGCCAGTACTTTGAACTAAAACGATTATATATTGTTCTTAAATAGAAAATTCGGCTGAAAAAAGAAGTTCGTTTCATATAAAAAAAAAAATGTGCCAAGGTCTGTCTGGAGTCTTGGCATTGGCAAAGTCTGAACAGCTGTGGAGACACCACAGCTGTTGTGCCAAGGCCTCCAGAATCCTAAATCCGACTCTGCTGACGATGCAGATTAGCGCCTTTAAACAAAAAGAAATCAAATTTGTTTTTTTATGATATTGGACGGCAAACAAGCAGACTGATTTCTTGATAGTAAGAAACTTACGCCGCCCAGAGACACCAAAGATGGTAATCGTGCGTTGCCAAAGTTAGGCCGGGATGTTAGGCCTCGAGCAAATGTAAGTTTACCGCCTACCTTATCCTCCTAACCGGAACACGTCAACGGCAAACGCTGACATTGTGGCGGCAGGAATAGATAAGGCAGTGGCGCCAATCCGAGCAAGTTGCTGCAAAACTCTAACACCTAGTCTGATGTCGCGTTGTTAGTGACGGTAAGCCAATGCTTGCTTTTACGAGCTGACTGGCAAGAAGGCAGATGGTCTATTCTGCAAAGGAGCCCGTACCAACACGGGGAAATTAATATGATACCTCAAAGTGAATAACTGGACTATTACGAAGTTTAGTAAGTAATCCCGCATTTATTATACATTGAAATGTATAAACAAATTATTTTCTTATATTTATTGATAACACAAGAGTATAATTTGCTTACCTTGGGGTTAGATTCAATTTGTGTGATTTGTCCAGGGATACTTATTTATTTAAAAAAAATGTTTTCCTTCAATCCGAATTTCAAGTTATTTGGTTACTCTATGTTGAGTGTAATAACGTCTATAATTTCATAACTACAAAGGACTAAGAATTAAAAAATAATTAAAAAATCTGTCAAGTACTTGCTACAAATCAAAAACCTAACAAATTAAATCGGAATACTCCATAATGAATTTAAGTTCAATTTACATTTTGACTTTTGCCCATCTCTCACGGCAACCACTTTAGTGAGCGGGATAAAAAGTAGCCTATAATCTTTCTCGGAACAATAAGTATCTATCAGTCACAATTCGTTATAAGCGGTTCTGTGAATTCGGCGTGAATCGCGTTTATAATACAGACAATCATATAGAAAGAGAGACAAACGAAAATTTTCAAAATGCTAAGAATGCGTTCTGCTGCCTGTTTTCACCCACTAGCACTTATTTTTCAATGTCTTCAATGTATATAATTCATTCTGAATTTTTGGATAACCTAGAGGCCATGTTATAACCTAGTACCTGGATGACCGAGCTTTCCTAGGTATTTCTTTTATAAATTGTGTTTTTTGGAAATTATATTTCAGTACGACCCATAATATAAAATTTATTAGCAAACACTCATTGACTTCGTATCACTTAACAACGCCATCTGGCGGAACAACTTTATTGCTCACAAAAAATAGTATAGAATAGCCAATAAATGTTAGGAAGAGTCATATTTTTCAGTTTAAACACGAATATAATTTTCAGTTTAAGCATGAATAAAATTTTCAGTTTAAACACGAATAAAATAAGTTTTTCTAAAAATGAGTCCTAGCAAGATCGATTTATCGCCCCAAAACATACTAAATTTCATGCAAATCGTTGGAGCCGATTCCGAGATTCCAATTATGAATTTATATTTATACAAGAATTGCTCATTTAAAGATATTAGACAAAACAGCGCGAAATTAAATAAGTGGTATATGTTATAACTTATGCCTTTCCCAATAACTTGGTTTTCTAACACTAAAAGGATGCTTGAAGTACAAACATGTAATTTCAGAAGTTATTGCATTACAGAAAACTTAGCTTTGTTATGATAAGTTGGTACTTTTTTATTAGTTTTGCCGAAAAAATATTGGAGGCAACAGGGATAGGAAGTTAACATATCTGGCTGATGCTATTTAGTAATAAAATAATATAGAAAAATCTAATTTGACATATTATGCCTTTTTGAAACACACAGCGTTGACTGAATAAGCTGTCATTATTTTTGATATATCTGTACAAGACTTAAGCCGGGAGTTTTGGCGCCATCGAGAGAAAAGATGGTCGAAGTTTTTTCATAATTATTGAATTTCGTGTTAATATTGAGTGAAATTAGTCAATTTCGGTGGCATTTTGTACAATTTTGTTCAGTGAAAGTGCACAAATGAAATAATCATGAAGAAATTAGCGTATCGTATATTTCCTCATTGCCGCCAAAACTCATTACATGAGCTTGTGTAAAAAGGCCACCGTTTTACCCAAGAGCCTGACATGACTTACTGACGACTTATGACTGATGACTAATTAAAGGTAATTGAAATTGAAATAAAATTTGGTGCAAATTACTACTTGACTAATGGCTAAATACTAACGTGAAGGCCAAAACCTATAGAAAGAAAGAAGACTTAAGCCACACTTAAGCATATAATCTGTGGTTACTATTTATCTCTTTCAAATCAGAGGCGCCACTCCATTTATAAAGTTTGTGAGTGAAACCATAAAAACGCTATGAAATATATAGCGTTTTTATGGTTTCGCGCTAAAGTAAATTTCAAATAAAAGATTATGGTATTTCTTTTTTGTTTTTGACGTATGTAGCTAATTTAAGATAAAAATATGTCTGAGAATAACGAAAGAGGGTGTCACAAGTATTTTGAACTAATCACATACAGTGTAACTTGGATTAATACATAGGATAGTTTTTATCCCGACAAAATGTTCACGCAGCAATCTATAAACTTTTTATGATTGATTGGTAAAATAATAAAGTAACCAAAATCATTAGGTTAGTCGCCTGTGTGATCTAGCGTTCCAGTATTGGACTTGACTTCATGATGTCCCGAATTTGATCACCAGTATAGGTATGGAAAAATGTTTTTTTTAAGTTTCTACTAAAAACAACATTACCTGGAATTTAATATGTGCTTGGTTGGCAATAGATTTGACATCTACCACATTATGTGACGTAGTGTGTTCGACTACTGGTAGGAGCTCTGGTTATACCTCTGCTTATATGTACGGGGATGTGGACGTGTATATACTCGCAGCTGGCAATGGGCTCATCACATTTCGAGGTAAAAAAAAACTCCATAACAAAATTTATGATGGGAAAAAATGAGATGATAGTATTTCTAATATTTTTTTTCGTCTACATATGAATAGAGACTATAATTTAATAATTTTCTACCCAAGTCAGAACAAATGTGACATTTTACTTTAAACAATTTTACTCCATACGATATCCTCGCTTCTTTAAAGAAAGTGACAATAAATTATTGAGAAAATGGTGCCTACACAACCCATAGGTACATTACACTATACCCACGAGAGTCCTAAGTTATATCTCTTTGAATATAAGTGGACTATTAACTAAATTTACTATTGCTTCTATAACACAGGATAATTTGTTATCCATGTTGGTCTGAGTACCCTGTGTGGAAATAGGCCATCTCGCTTCTTGTCTGGCAGCTCATAATACCATTCATTACCAACGAGATCACTTGTGGCGGCTATCGTACTGCTGCTGTTCCCTTTCGAAGACTAAGAAACCTGGTAGATCCTCAAGACTATTACTTCGACCACAGAATAGCAACATATCTATTTAATGTTTAAACAACGAGTTTCTGCCTGTAGTCTATAGTTTCGATACTCGGATTACCCTACAAGAACCTTGGTGTTTGCACATGTATGTGTATTTATATACCACGGTTGTCACTAACCATCCGAAAAGCCATGTGCTTGTTCGTGGTCTGATATCTCCTAAAAAAAGTTAAGCATATAGTGATCGATTAAAACGTGGTAAGAATTGGCTAAAAATTTCGATACAGAATAGCTTATCTAGTACTCTTTAAAAGTAGGTACGTTCAATATAATTGCCTTTTGTGCATTTTTACTTCTCCTGTATTTTGTATGGTTTTGATTTTTGTGTGCAATAAAATAATAAATATATAAACAATCACTGGCTTATATGACCACACATTATAGTATAGCAGAGTTCAGTCTCAGGGGAGACAGCCCATAGTGTGAGAGTTGTAGGCACAACCCAAAATAATGGATTTTCGGGCTCAGCACTTTGCTCGTCCCTAGAGTCCTATGATGTTATAAAAACCTCACGGTAGTAGAGATAATCTAATCTAAAATGACGCAACGTATTAACACATACAAGTATATTTATAGTATGCAAACAAAATATATAAAATAAATATTTTAATAAAAACGTTATTTGTACACGATGCCTTCCATTTTATTTTCACAGCTTAATTTTTTTTGGTTGGGTGGAAGAAATTTCTGTAGTTTTGTGCATTTTTACAGTTCTTGTATTTTGTATGTATGTTTTTGTTTTTGTGTGCAATAAAGTATTGAACAATTAAACAATCACACGGACATAATATCTGCATGAACTAATCAAGTTATTATTAGTATTAGTATTTTAGCTCAGATCACATTAAAAATCATTAGAATTTTTCTAAAAATGCATTCGAGAAAATTTACGCTTTATCTCTATATATTCCTATTCAATCTATTACTTCTGTTTAGAGTTTTAGAATACATATAGATCATATCTTATGTTTAAAATATAAAAATGTATGAATTTGTTTAGAAGTGGCTGACAAAACTAATGAATTCATATTTTTAGCACCGATACTGAGTGAAATCCTATTGCACACATACATATAAAAAGACTAGTAGTTTTCCAAAACTTATTATGTACTAAACTGTTAAGTATTTATACGGGCCATAAATATAGACGCATAGACATAGAGTGACCTAGCTTAATATGACTAGGAACTGCAAAGACTCGTTCAAATAAGTAACATCATTAGTTATATCCTATTCCATCTGATACTCAGTGCTCACTGTTGACGTATTTCATTTTAGATGGCTATATTGCCAAAAAACCGGAATCTGAAGTAATAGTGACAAAATTTTGCATGTTGGTACTCTATGACCCAAAAAATATTGGTTAGCAACTGACTCTAAAAAGACCTCAAAGGAGGAGGTTTTCAATTCAATTTTGTGTAGATCTGTTATACGATTACTCGGCCAATAACGAACAAACTTTGATGCTATTTTTTCGAAAGTCATGAATGCAAGATGACCTCGATTTGAACACGATCAGACTGGCGGTTTTTGAGTTTTGCCACCGGTTCAATTGGTAAGTTATACTTAACAATATATACATTTTTAAATACTAGTATGTTGTTGTAACACGACGTAAAATGTTATACAGAGCCACCTCGTAACCACGATATTTCGATATGTTTCGATCGCGACGTGGTTATAACATTGGATCCGGTGACTTGCAATTTTACTTCGCTTTAATAATAATTTTGCAACACTTTAATTTTCGGTACTTAACACTATCAACGTCCAATTTTCAATAAAATTCTGATGCAAAGTTACTAGTTAGAAAAATAGCCTACTTAATACAGGAACATAAGCTTTATGATTATCAGTAAAGATACCAGTTATCTTTAATATGTTTACGAACATATCGATCAAATACTAATATTCAACAAAACAGTGCCGAACTTATATTTTAAGTCGTAAACATTTGCATTACTTTAAACATCTAAACTAATTAACCCGCGTTAACGGGTTAGAAAGGAATTAAAAATTTCGCCACGGGACTTGAATCCTCAGTAGCTCAATTGGTTAGAGCATTTTTGTCGGCTTGAGACGAAAGGTTACAGGTTCAAATCCTGTCTGGGCGAAATTTTTTCTTTCTTTAAAATTTATAGTAAACTAAATAAGTTTTTAAAAATAAATTGTGCCAAGCTTTTATTTGAAAGCGCTATTATTGACTTCAGAAGTACTATTTAAAAGGTATCAAATAAGCTGAAACACAAAAAGATACTGATATAAACTTTAGGGTTTCCTATGGACACTTTCCACTTCATATTACCTTCGTCATAATGTTTCATTGACATTAATCTTAAGTGTGTAATGCGTTTTTTAAAATCTGATTTTAAATCGAATTGCATAATTTTATGAGGACAAACATACTTTGCAAGTCGCACAAAAGCTTTTAAAATTTAGGGTTAGGATATAAATTAGCAAAATATTTTATGTATTAACTAGCTATTCCGGCGAACTATGCACTACGCTAATTTTCTAAAAATAAAAATTATTTTTTTCCTAGTTTCCTCGCAGTTGAACGAAATAAAAAGTATTGTATGTCCATCTCCTGGTTACCTCCTCATTAATTTTCCAAATCGGTTGAGCCATTACTTTGTTATAAATAGTGTAACTACGTGTTAGTCATTTTTATCTATAGATACCAGATATGTTTTGAAATTATGATTTTATGGATTTGAAAATGCATATGGGTGACCAAGTGGTGAACTGCCGGTTTTATGAAGATAATGCTATACTTTTGGGCTCTACACCATTTGAGCTGCAAACACTGGTCACAGTTGTGGAAGGAGATTGTGAAGAAAGAGTCATACATTCGTATGCGATGAAAACCAAAGTAAATTTGAACAAGACGTAGCTAGAATAGGTGTAAGAGTTTTAGTTTGGAAGAAGTGAATGAAATTGTGTATCTTTGTTGTGCTTTTAGCAGGGATGGAAAGTACACCGCGGGTGTAAAAAGGAAAGTGTGAGAGGGGAATAGTGTTAATGCAGCATTGGGAATGCTATTACAAATGGAGTTTTTGAATCAAAATGCTATACTCGCTTTATATAATTCTGTGTTTAGATCAATACTGTCATATAAAAGGGAGAGTTGGATATGTCAGAAAAAGCTTGGAAGTAGGATAAATGCGGTTGAAATAAGAGTAACATGGAAAATCTGTGGTACAATGCTCGCTGACCAAATTCGTTACAGTGGATTCGAGAAAGAGTGGGATCGTAAGAAAGTTTTGGTGTAAAAATGGGAAAAGACATTATCCGCTTGTTCGTTCATGTCGAAAAAATTACGGATAAAAAATTGACAAAGCAGATATTGTACAATGGAAATTCGGATGGATGTAGGTACCCGGGGAGACCAAGGTTGACGTTCCACCATCGAATTGCTCAGATATTGATAGTGTGAAGAGACTCTGGAGCTGACGTGTTTGTATAAATCCAAAACTTGTGCTTATTTGCACGTCGTTCAGATTTTTTAACAGAACACAAAATGAAGTTGGTCAAACAAGTGGTGTCTTAAGATATTGAGCCCATAAATGCTGGATTACCTAACTTAAATATTGGTCGACATGGTATATTATTACCTGATATGATCCGCTGTATATTATGTGGGTCTTCAAATTGTGGCAAATCAAATATTGTGGTAACATTGGTGCTTCATGCAAATGGTGTCAAATTTAGACATAGTTTTTTATATTCGAACACAGCTTATCAACCCAAATATATTTTTTTAAATAACATTAAAGACGATCCCTGAAGTGAACTTCTACATGTTTGAGAGTAATGAGGATATCATTTCTCCTCGGGAAGCTGTAGAAAACTCAATATTTATCTTTGATGATGTAGTATGTGAACATCAAGTGAATATTAGAAATTATTTTTCTATGGGCAAAAAGGGTATTAAACGAGGAGGAAGCTACACAGGTCTGCCAGGATCGTGTGACTTGGCAATCTATTCTTTATGCGTACCCCGTAAGAGATTTGGCAATGAATATAATTATGTATGTTTGAATGTCAGATAAAGTACATTTTACAAATACTATGAAATACAAAGAAATTTGTAGCTGATGAAAAATTATAGTGATATGTTGGCATATGCAGTCAACTATTACTATTCTCAATATTAAATTTATCACTAGTCTGTACTGTACTAGGGGGAACCTTTCCTGGGCGAGACTAATTCGCTCTTGGAAACTTTATTTAATATTCACAAAGTCGGAAAACATTTCTCGCCAAAAACATATTTTGTTGTTAAGTGCTTATCAAAAATTGTCACGTACAAATCTCATTGAGATTGTTGATAACAGGCATTTCTTGGATAATTCAAGCGGAAAACATCAATAGGGTAATTTTTATTAACTCTTAACTTTCTTTCTAAAGTACCATTTATAAATTTGCTTTAGTAAGCGTTTTTTAAACAGAAGATAGTTAACCTTAATGTAAGTGGCTTTTGATCTTTGCTTGAAGAGCTTAAGCTAACGGAATACTTAAGCTAGAGAATGTTGAGAAAATCTTTTATTAAGTATGGGATAGGATAGGAAGCTAATATTAAGTAAGGGAAAGTAATACAGCACATGAGTAGCAACCTGGCATATATTCAATCCCGAGCAACGTTGTTTTTATTAGAAAATCGGAAATACCAATAACAACGTTATATCTTTAAAATACATTCGGATTTCCAAAGCTTGATGAATATAGCCGAAGCGCATAATTTAATTAGTACTGCTGTACGTTGTTTATTTCAATATTACATTGGCCTTTTCTTTGCGTAAGTATGTTTTTGTTGTCTAAAAAGGACGTATATATCCTATTTCCTACTAATATTATAAATGCGAAAGTTTGTAAGGATGTTGTTACTCTTTCATGCTGGAATGACGTCGAGACACACAGATATCAGGATCGCAGATAGATTGTGACCTGGATTAACATATAGGCTACTTTTAATCCTGATCGCAAAACAGGTTTCTGCGAAAATGCAGGCAAAGCCGCAGGCATTAGCTAGTTCTAATCTAAATACCATAAGCAGCGTATAAAATAGCACAACTTATTTTTCACTTACAATATCTTTCAAAAATAAAGTCCTATAATATATTATGTTTACACCAGATATATCCATTTAAAGAAATTAATGTTCAAAATATAAGTTAAATTCAATATTTGAACTACATTTCAATGTGATTGCAAAAGTTCCAATGCGCTCCGTATTGTTATTTAAATAAACTTTCCCAGGGAAGAATCCACTATTATTTCCTTAGATCCTACTGATACCTCTAGTTATTTGAACTTTGCTTGGTTTGAATTAGTTATGTATTGATCTGTATAAGTTTTACACAAACCATAACTATGTTTTGAAAAATGTTGCTGGTTGGAAATGCTATGTATTCAACGATTTGAATTTTAACGTCTTTGATTTCTAATCATTTGCTATACGTAGGATTCCATAAACAAAAATGTATCTTTATTTGGTATAGATGGTGTTAGTTCATGAACTTTTGTTTAATAGTTTAGACTGTCAAAAAATGGATGTGGCCTTCATTGAATAACTTAACTATGTGGTGTAGTTTTGCAGCGACTTGGCCAAATTTTGTACCAGCGCCTTACTTAATCCTTCTGCCATAACGTCAATGCTTGTCGTTGACGTATTCCGGTTCGGATGGTAAGATAGCGGGTAAACTTAGGTACTTTTGCTCGAGACCTAACATCCCAGCCTCAGGTTGGCAACCACTTTTGGTGTTTCTAGGCGGCGTAAATTTCTTACCATCAGGATTTACCGTCTGCTTGTTTGCCTTCCAATGTCATAAAAAAAATAACAATTATTCTGTATCTAATGTGTCTTCAAGTAATCCTGGAGTATTTCAGTCACATTTGCCGATAGAGTAGATACAACGTTTGAAAAAATAGTTTTGATATTATGTTACAACGTCAGCAATAAAGACTGTCTTCCGGGAGATCAAACCTCGACCCTCGACTTTGTGCTACGTTCTGGTTACTGGATGGATCTAAAGGAGGAGTAGTGAAAAAAGGATCTTAAAAAAGTGGAAAAGATTTCATCGTCTCGTTCGTCTTTCTTTCGTCGGTGTAGTGTAATGTCTTGTGAGTTGCTGTAGGGATTACGAGAGAGATTAGTACTGATCGCCATTATCCGATTGGAGTTTTGATATAAAATATCTAGTTAAACACGAGAACATTGGCTGATTCGCTATTTTTGGTGGCAGCTGCTCAATTTCACTTAATAAATTCAGAAAAGTCTTTGCTACCATAAATACAGCTTAGACCTGACACTACAAGAAAATTATCTTAAAAAAGGAAATACATGGAATAACAACTCGTAAGAAGGCAACCTCGAAAATATTCTTAATCGTGATTTTTGTAATATTTGTTTGTGATATGCAGGCTTAAGTATACTTTTTAAGCCTGTATATTTAAGGTAAAAACATAATTATGTAATGAGTGTATTGCTAGCCATAGCCATTTATCTTTATATTAGATGCTAGAGTCTCTTGAATACATATAAATGACATGAATTAAAGCCGTCAAATGAAAGGCATTTTTAAAGGTTTATCAAAACCTTTAATTTTGTTTATTTACTTTTTTATAGCAAATAAATATAAATACTCCTGGACAAGTTACACGAATTGAATCTAACCCTAAATTAAGCAAATCACATTCTTGTGTTAAGGGTTGTTAGTCAACGACACTAATACATAGAAATACTTAAATAGATACCTAAAAAATTAATAAACACTCAGACCCGTAAATGCAGACATCTTAACGTTTGTCATACAAATGCCTGCCCCCGTCGGGAATCGAACCCGAGCCTCGCGGTCGGTCGATGTAGTTAGGCTTGTACGCTAGCCACTCGACAAACGAGGTGCTTATTTTAGCTGAATTATTTTAATGTAAAGTCATCTACCAAAATATAAAGTCAAACTTTTTTTGACGCGTTTTTAAAACAAATCTGTTGGCATAGCACATAACTAGTGCAATTTTAATAATAAGTAGTATAGTTACCAACTTTCACCATGTGTGTTAATATTAGAGATTTCTAAATAAGCCGGAGATTATCAAAGTTAAATTTTACCTCGTCTGGATGGTTCAAAACTTCACAACTAGATTTCCCACGGGTATTCATACTATCGTTGTCTGGCGAAATTATTTAAGACAATAGCAATAACAATATTAATTTTCTTCCATCATATTTAAAGAGAATTACTCTTTGCAAGTTCTGGAGCAAAACAATAATGTCCTATCTTCTTTTGATGACGCAATGGATGGATTTAAGTATGGATTTGCGCAAAGTAAAGCCTTCTTCAATCATTTCAATATTATTTTTATGAGAAATTGCTTGAGTTGCTCTTTTAAAGACAATTAAAATAGGTTTTGTATGTCACTCAACATATAGTTTTTACTGATTTTTGTGAATGAAAAAAAAGATACATACGCAAGATTAGATATTTTTTTATGACGTTGAAAGGCAAACAAGTAGACAGATTTCATTATGGTAGGAAATTCACTCCGCCTAGAAACACCAAAGCTGGTGATAATACGTTGTTAGCCTGAAGCCCGGGATAAATATTGGGCAAAGATAAGTCTTTCTTAGTGTTTTCGTCTACTTAGAGTTTAGCTATACCACAATCATTTTCAAATATCAGTCTAAATACAAATGAGAATGGCGAGATTCCATATAATTTGGGACAAAAAATTGTATCGGGACATAATCAGAATTGATTTGTGGTTAGAGAACTGTTTCTAGACTTCCAAATTTCTTAGGTTCAAT
The DNA here is from genome assembly GCA_002245475.1 of Calephelis virginiensis. NCBI lineage: Eukaryota > Metazoa > Arthropoda > Insecta > Lepidoptera > Riodinidae > Calephelis > Calephelis virginiensis. The sequence continues at coordinate 127,978 of NJDC01002820.1, read as the reverse complement.
CTCGCCAACTTTCCTTAAATATCTTTCTTTCGAAATTGAGAGACTTGTATACAAACTTTCATCCCCTATTATTTGGAAGATTTCCAAAAAAATAGTTTTTGTTGCAGATGTTTTAATTATTATAGCTACTTGGATACCTATTCGTATATTATATAACAAGGTGGCAGAAACAGTATGGGATTACTTAGAGGACATTATTTCACAAAAGAGAGTTGGCGTCACATAGCACTAAAAGTACCTATGTCACTCTCTCCTGAAATTAAAAATTGTAAAACATGAAAGATTATTAACGATTTAGGTATACGGTTCCCGCAAGACATTAAGCAGTGTTAAAATGTATTTGTCCTAAATCTTCTTTATGACGCGTGTCATAAAAATTAATTGACAAATGAGAATGTTTTGTTAACGTTAAAAGCCCTGTAAATTACACATTAACGAGCCAATTTATTGCCAAAAAATACTGTGTTTTTAATTTGTTAAAATTATTTTTACATGAAAAAATATTATGAATGAAATAGGTGGTTATGATAGTAAAAGGTTAAAGTCATGGTTTCACGGAATCCTTGCATTTATTTCAAATCTAATAGAAATATACACATAAGTAAATTATCTACTGTAAAATCAGCGTTCAAGGAATTAACATGTTGTGAAAATATACACCTAAATCCTAAATATAATAATCAACGTACATCAAGCAATTTATGATCACTATTAATGATTACTGTTTATTTAATCATTTTTATACTCTTTATTTTGCTAATTCCTGTAGCCGGATTAGCTGTAAGAAAGTGTGTTTTATTTATATTTTTCTTGAATTTTTTATGTACAAAAAAGATAACTAATATGATTTTAGATTCTTTTTGTTACTTAAATATGTGTTTTTGATTTTAAGAGATCTTTCTTTTATTATTACTTTAAACATTATTTTGCTTGAATATACAATCGTAGAGTATATTATTTTATGCGTGGTTTCAGTCGCTGGTAGAAAAATGTTAAAATTAAATCGATCCAGCTAATGGAATTGCGGTCCCAGTTAATCCAGTCCCAGTTACCGAAATCCTCAACTTCGAGGCACAATTTGCGTAGTACCGTTTTCACGGAACAGATACGAGTATGTATCTACAACACGGTGGCTATAGGCCACGTCTATCTTTTATCAAGCCGTTTGCTTAGGTCTTCTAATCTTTATACAAAAAAACCAGTTCTTTGTACCTGTGACAGATACAGCGCCTACACATATGATTAACAGTAGTTTAAACTTTGGACAGAATAAAGTTTTAAAAACACTTTTTTCTTAGAGTTGTAAACTCAGAACTTAAAGACTTTATTAATTTGCAACGCTACAACCTGAAAAACAACTGCAACGTTGATTGGTTTTTTTCAACGGAATATTACTCGTCTGTGTTTTTGTGGCACTAAACGTAACTAGATTAGCATCTCCCTATTCGCTGATTACTTGTTACATTGAATTTAGTCAGCCCGCCATGGCATTTCTTTCTTTTCGAATTTGGCCAGCTGTAATTTTGTGCGCATAAATTATTCCCCTTTCACCAACTTCCTTATACCAAACTGTAACGTGGAAGATTTTTGAAATTCATTAAATGATCAATTTAACACTTCTTGCGTTCATTTGCCTATTCACCAAGAGCCTTCTTTTCTATTCACTACAAAACCTTGTACTACCATAGAATAAATAAAAGAAAACGTACTCACGTACAAAATGCAAGGAAATTTGAATCTTATAAAGTGTGCCTCTGTGGTGTAGCGGTCCAGGTGTTGGACTTGACTGCGTGAGGTTCCGGGTTCTATTCCCGGGTAGGGCAACAAAAAGAAAATTTGGTTTTTCCAATTTTCTAATAAAAAAATGTTGCTCGGGATTGGATATGTGCCCGGTTGGCGATAGGCTAGCCATCAATCACATTGTGGTCATTAGTGTCTTTGACTAGTCATGAGTGCCCTAGTGGTGCCTCTGCCTACCTATTCGGGGATATGTGCGTGAAGATACTTTTTTTATATAAAACGTAGGAAAAGCTCATATTGCGCTTAGCAAATAGATCAGACTTACTTAAAATCTCATCCATGTTAATTAAAACTAAAATATCAAGTGACGAATACAAGAGTCATAGCGCTGAGCGTCCCTAGAAATGTATATGGTTTGCATAACTGGGTTTAAAATTCAAGCTCAAATATTTTTATTATTTACTGTTTCTTGATAACCTTTTTTCATGGTTTTAAATGTGCCCTGGGGCTACGAAGGCGCTGATATCTAATAAAAACTTTCGTAGCGTGAACAGTGCTACGTAAATCAACCTAGTTTAGACGTGCGTAGCTGTTCTACGTGTTGCTACAGCTATATACAGGCTTAGCGCCAGTCGATAAACTACGAACTAATGCGGGTATACCGACATGCATTTACAGATAATCTGCATAGCATGAACATCTATCGACTATACTCAAGTTTTTTCGAAGTGAAAACTTTTTTAACGGCGTTGCGCACTTTTTTGGAATGAGTAAAAAACTTCTGAACTCGCGTCAGGACACGGGACCTGATCGAAAATTAGTAAAACGGCGCAGGACGATTGCGCGAATGTTTGTGTTGTCATGTTTGTGTACGATAACGCAAAAAATGAATATTGTATTCTACCACATAAATAGTAGTACTTTCATACTGATAATTAAAGCAATTCGTGCAAAATTATTCCCTAACCATTGCAAAATCTCAAAAATGCAAAACGTTCATATTCAAGTTTATACTTCTTCCGACACTCCCGGAGTGCAACCCGTCGTTTTTTTAGGATTAGAAAGCAAACAAGTGACTATAGAAACTTTACTCAATTGTTTCGCTTATTTATAAATGATCAATCCACCAAATACCAAAGATCTCTGAAGTAGTAAACTCTGGTTTCACTTCATTTGCACTAAATTTAATGCAATCAGGAAGAGAAGGACCACCACATCGACCATACATCCCAATAGACGCCGCATATAAGGCAACACGGTTCTGTCAACACATAAGTGTAATTGTTCTAATGTAGCTTATTACTTAAAAGGATATGAACAGTATCGACCAGGTTTGTGACCTGTAAACATTGTATAAAAAATAAAATAAAAAAATGTAAAATGACTGTTGGTTCAATTAAATGACAGGTACGGTAAAGCAGCCGCACTTTAAATCACCGAAAATGTGGTACAACTTTCCGTAGGTTAATTAAAAATAATAACATTCATAATTACATTTTGAATTATTTGATGTTTATCGGAGTTCATCATATACTGGTCAGTCATTGTTAGATGCGGATTTCTATCCCTTTCTTACACATGTGATTTTTAACCTGTCACTTTCGTTTGCATACAGCTAGTGATGGACTAATGTGCAAAACTATTTTATCGATATTTTTATTTATTTATTCCGAATAGGATACAGGTATTGTATGTAGGTATTTATGTATTTTATCGATAAATTTAAGCACTGACAGAAACAATAAAAATCTTCTTACTCTGTGTACTTTTGAGTTGGCCTCTGGTTGTTACTCTTTTTGATATGAGAAGTCAGCGAACAAGCACACGACTCTCTTAATGGTAAAAGATAATCATGGACTATAGACACCATTGATGTTACAGGTGCATTGCTGTCCTATGGTCGGAATGTAAGGCCTATTGTGCAAATCTACTGGCTTCCACACCACTGTATCACCAGTGATCTGGTTGACAATTACCTGTTTACCTGTGTTCGCCTTTACTTGGTGCCTGGCATAAGGGCAGGTGATCTATTTTTTTCGGCGGACCCGGACCAACACGATCGAAAACTGAACTTCGGCTACGCTGTTAGTTGTCATTGAATAACTCATAAATAGTTGGGCCGATTATACTGAACTCTTTTAAGTGCATCAGGTGGTTATCTGGGTGATATCAATTCAAGACTGATTCCGATAGGCTAGATGTTTGGGTCAGTATGTCATAAAACTTTCATAGGGCTGGGACAATTTAAAAACTAATTTGTTTACAGTATTTCAACGATATTCTGTAGTTTAGGTGGGAATTACTCGAA
>NJDC01002820.1:111917-123046 GCA_002245475.1 Calephelis virginiensis | reverse complement strand
CTGCTGAAAACGGTTGGTCTATATTGTTAACAGGAGCCCGAGACCATTACCTGGTAAGTGGGTTCATAGCTCTTGACTCTTGATAAATAAATAAAAGTTATGATAAAAAATGAACAAAAATATGCTCTGTTGATTTTTATGTTATCTTTGTATGCTCACCGCATTTTAATTCATAACTGTTTTAGTAATATTAGTTTTGAATATCCAATTTATATTCATGCTAAATGATCTGAAATAAGCTAACTAGTTTCTAAAACCCACATTATCGTTTAAATGATTTATTACGGTTTAGAAAAAAAGGTACTATAGAGCGAGATCCTATGTTCAGACCTTAGTTCTTTTACTTAACCTAAAATTTCTTAGCATATGTTTCTAGTTTAAGTAGACCTACCTACTTATAGCTAAGAAGAAGTTCTTCTTTTTCTTCTTCTTTTATAAATATGGCTTTCGATCGTTTTTCACGACTACTTTGCCAATGTCAAGTTAGTTGATTCTCATACAATATACAGTCAATAGTCACTGTACAAAGTCATGTCAGGTCAGGGTCTTGAATGACGCTGTGGCTTCGTCACTCAAGTTCATCTAGCGAGATTTGATGGCAGCGAGGAAATAGACGATACACTAATTTCTTTATGATTATTTCATTTAAGCACTTTCACTGAACAAAATTAATCTAATTCCCACCTAAATTAACAAATTTCACTAAATATAAACACCAAATTCAATAATGGTGAAAAAAATACGACCACCTTCATTCACAATGGCGCCAAAACTCGAAGAAGTAGTTACATGGGCTTACGATTTGAAACTGTCATAAATGTTTGGTATTTAAGAACACTTCTTCAATTGGTTATTCAATTAAAACTATTGCATAATGCACATTAAGAAATTTTTAACATGTTATGTTTGAAAAAAATACTGTCATAATTTACGAAAGTTGTGTGGAAAAACGTTTCCGAAATGGTATGTGTCTGGCATACGATTAACAGAAGAACGCGTCATTTTGTGGAAATATATATTTGAATTGCAACTAAATTATTAAACTTTATTTGAACGGTAACATGATCTCTCACTCAATAAAAATACAAATGGTGGATCAATAAATATAATATAATAATTTGTTTATACATTTCAATGTTTGATAAATGCGGCATTACTAAACTTCATTATGGACCAGTTATTCACTAATAAAGTTTTAAGTATTATATTAATGTCCCGCGTTGGTACGGGCTCCTTTGCGGAATAGACCATCTGCCTTCTTGCCAGTCAGTTCGTAAAAGCAAGCATTGGATTACCGTCACTAACACCGTGACATCTGACTAAGTGGTAGCGTTTTGCATCATCTTGCTCGGATCGGTACCACTGCCTTATCTATTCCTGCCATCATAACGTCAGCGCTTGCCGTTGAAGTTTACCGGTTTGGAGGAAAAGGTAGTCGGTAAACTTACTTTTGCTCTAACACCCCGGTCTCAGGTTGGCAATGCACTATTATCACCTTTGATGTCTCTAGGTGACGTGAATTTCTTACCATCTGGAAATCCGTCGGCTTGTTTGACTTCCATAAATTTAATTTGCATTTCATAAAATAAATAGAATAAAATGAAATGTCTGGCTATTCATGAAACTCCGGCCGTTGGGTTTCTGTTAGGCTTACCATTATAATAAATGTGTTTTTAAATAAAAATATTCCAAAATGTATTACTGGACCCATAAATTACTTGTTATCAGAAACTAAGTTTTCTTTTGTTAACGTGTTACGTTTTCATTTGTTATTCATTAGCTATTTTCAGTGTGTATTTTGAAGCTGTAATTTTTTTTTAAAAGTGTTCAAAGAGAATTCCTAATAATTTAGATTTTATTGATTACTTATTTTTTTAATTATTAGAACAGCCAGTGTTTGTCCAGGTTCTCTGTGTAGAACAAACTATCTACCGTATAACCTTGCAGCTTGTAAAAGGCAAATAAAAGGTTCACGGCCAACAAGACTTAGGTGGTAGATTGCTATGCAACATCTTGCCCGGGTAGAGATCCAACGCCCTACCTATTCCTGCTGCCACAATGGCAGAGGTTTGTTACGATCTGAAGGGTAAATTCAGCTACATTACTACAGTTCGGCTAGCATATCAAGCCTAAAACCTGGACGAAGGGTATCTAGCTATGTACATATAACATCTATGGTATCAGTGGAGCCGCTGTCGCTGTTGGCTAAATTAGCTGGCTCTGTCATAAAAAGCAGACGTTTTCTTTCTCGCGCTAGTCAATTAATCAAATAATAATAAACTAGATTGTACGAGTATTGGATATTACACTGACTGCATTTAAATATTGGATTATTCTACTGCAGTTATTCAGGCACGATAGTAGAATCCTACGACAGTTTCCCCCAGGTATTAAAAAATAATAGAAAAAAATGTCCTCGGCTCAATTTCAAAAAATAGGAATACAAAAAGTCTAAAAAATAAATATAATCCCACAATAAGCAAATGAAATGCTTTTATTCGTTACTTATTGATAAGTACTATGTACATTGAAATAAAATGAATATATAAATATTACTGGAAAAGTTACACAAAATGAATCTAAACTAAAAGTAAGCAAATTATATGTTTTTGTTATGGACGTCAGTCAACGATGCTCATACATTCACATGCAGACATTTAAATGTTCATCACGTAAATTCCTGCCCCCGTCGGGAATCGAATCCAAGCCTCGCAATTGGTCAATATAGTTAGGTGTGTACGCTAGCCACTCAACCAACGAGGCTGTATTTTTAAAAATATACTGGATCAAATTTAAAAATCAGAAAAATGGGCTTCAACACATAACGTTGCTTTCCTAAAAGTAAGAGATGACCGATACCATACATGTTGCAGGTGCATCAATGGTCTTACATCCTGACCACGGATGTCAGGCATCTTGAGTAAGTATACCGGCTAATTTATCTTCCTAATAGAAACTCGACATTACCGTTATTGAGGCAGAAAGCCTGATGCACAGCACTACCGCAAGAAAATAATTTGTTAACGACCAGTTCAAACCAATGCTCACCTCTGAGGAACTGCTAGGCAGAGAAAGAAGTTTTTTATTCCTTTTCATGGCAAAAAGGCAGCGAATAAGCACGCGGCTCCCTTTATGGCAAGAGATAATCGCAGTCTATAATACCATTGATGTTGTAGATGCGTCGTTTTTCTGTGGCCGAGATGTTAAGCTAATTATGCAAGTGAATTGTTGCTGTAGATCACTTTACCTGTGGCCTTGTTGGTAATACTCAGTTTCGCTTTGGTCACCTATTACGAGCTGTCAGGCAGAATAGCAGATAGTCTACTACACAATGAACCCTGACTCAAATACTTACCCAGTTGTGATACGAGTTTTGTGGTAGGACTTGTGGCTTTAGGTGCGTACGCTAACTCTTCGAACAAAAGGTGGTAATATTTTATTTAATATATGAAAAGATATTTCATTTTGTATACTGTATACTCTCTTTGTTTAAGCTGGTTTGGAAATAGTGGTTCCCAGTACTAAAGTTTGCTATGTTATGGGTGCTCCAAGCAGAACAAGCAAATATTGAATTCAAAACTAAGTCATTCATAACTTGTATGAGTTTGGACAACTTCAACCCCTTGAATTACAAGTTGAGACAAAGCAATAACATAAGTTAGTTATTGTAATAAAGCCAGAGAAATATAAGTATTTTTTTTTAAATACGTAAAGAATGTACTTTTAAACATTTCTTTATTTTTATGTTTTAAATACACAATAAAAATACATTGGTTTCTTATTGAAATACATTACTAATAAAGTATGTTATATTTTTCCACAAAATTTAAAAGCATTTTAATTTTTATTCATACGAAAGTAAAATCAACTAGCAAACAACTACGGTAAGAGACAACGGCGACTAATATACACCAAAGACATTACGTGTGTTTGCCCTGTGGTAGGGCCGCTAGTTTTATTGTGTAAGTCTACTAGCTACCCTACATTGTCAAAACTGTCATTATTATGCCACTATTAGGTATTTCCTATTTCTAGCGGTGGATCCATATCTGATCAAATGATCTGTTAAACCTATACTGATCTGTAGCATACTGCAAGGTAAACACATGGTCTAATCAACACAGAAATACAGTCCGAAAAAATTTCTTGAAACTTGAAAATGAAAATTGAAAAAGTCGTAAATTATAACGTTTAATAAATTGTTATTTTACAAGTTCGCCTTTTTGACCTTGACTATCTCGTTGGTTGAGGGGTTAGCGTACATGTCTGACTCTACAAACTAACAGCGAGGCTTGGGTTTGATTTCTGACTATGGCAGCCATTTGTGTGATTAATGTTTTAAGCTCTGGAATTCTGGCTTTCGGTGTTCGGTGTCATCAAGTTTATTCAGGTTTAAGTATGTTTATGTATTAGTATAATTGAATAACACCCATAACATAAATAAATGTATTTAGGATAAGGTAATGCTTACTTTAGGATAAGGTTCAATTTTTGTAATGTGTGTGTAAATTTTCAGATTTATTTATTTGGCATTACCACAGATAAATTTACCTACCATTAGGAAAAGTTTTAAGAAAAAGTCAAATATTATTCGTATTTGGCAAAGTTTTTGCAACAATGATATTAATTTCGACTGTACCAACAACATTGTTTAACATCGTAAAAATATTTCATGGAGCAACTACATATTGTGAAATATAGCTTTTCCTTTTATAACAGCAATTTGTATGATTCAAACGTGGAGATCTAACATAGAATAGTTTCCCTTGTTAACACATACATATCTTCAGGTCAAGTCTTAAGAGCGTATCAAGTGCCAAATCTCGCAATCTCTTCAGACCTGTCAAGCTTCCTTCACATACTTAATTCTTTTAATACGAGTACAAATATATCGGTTTCTGAGACCCTTTATACCAGCCTCAGATACAAAATTTTTCTTTTAATAACCTTAAACCTATCAAGTTAGTTTAAATAAATTAATTTTAAGTTTTAATTGTTGCAATAAGATTTTTTTCACTTATTATGAAGACGGTATTTTTAATGTTTACTTTTTATTTTTTATAAATAAAATTGAATTAAATTAATCAATTATTTTTTTTCATAAAATTAAAAGTATTTTAAAGCTAAACTAAAAATATTGTTATTATTATTTTCTATATTTTATTTTGACCGCCGCGTTGGTCGAGTGGCTAGTGTACACCCTTAACAACATCGACCGACCGCGAGGCTCGGGTTCGATTCCTGACGGGGGCAGGCATTTATGTGATGAACATTTAGATGTCTGCATTTACGGGTCTGGGTGTTTATTAAATTTATCCTGGTATCTTATCCTTAGTATTTCTATGTATTAGAAACGTTGACTAACACCCATAACACAAGCATATAATTAACTTACTTTGGTACACGAATTGAATCTAATTCAATTCGTGTAACTTGTCCAGGAATATCTATTTATTATTTATAAAATTGGAAGCTTAAAATTTTCTAACCAAACATGTAAACAACACAACAGACAAATTCAATAACATGAATTGTTGTGCTTAAAAACCTCCGAGTAATATATCCCAATTATTTTCTTTACATTTAAAATCATCTTGTAAAGATTGGTCTGAATTGTCATGTTAAATTTTGAGGGTTAAAAAGCTGAGACATTCCGTTAAATAAGACGCTTATTCACAAAGTTTAGGTTGTTAAGTAGTAACTGTTGTGGAGATTTTTTTTCGTTTTTGGGATGGGTATTAGTCAAGAAATATGCATGAGCTTAAAAAAATCAAATTTAATCATAAGTTGTTGTAATCTCTTATGTCCTTACCTAAGCTCATCGAGTGATATTTGGCGATATGGAGAAAAACTCGACACTGATTTCTTCTTAAGAATGTCACTTTTACTGACAAAAATGCCTCCTAAATCGACTTATTTTACTCATTACATATCTAAAAAAATTGAATAATTACAATCCTGCCTAAATTCGTAAACTTTTTTTTAAAGTTGTTTATGGACCAATACCTCACTCTGAGTTTTATAGAACGCTTCTAATTATAAAAAATGTAGCCAAGACGACTCAATAATCAATAACAATGCCGTATAACTTTTTGACAGAATGACAGTAGCTGTCAAAAAGTTATAATATTGAGTGAAATTAGTCAATTTTGGTGGAATTTTGTACAATTTTGTTCAATGAAAGTGCACAAATGAAATAATCTTAAAGAAATGAGCGTATCGTACATTTTCTCATTGCCGCCAATCTCGTTACATGAGCTTGTGTAAAAAGGCCACCGCTTTAACCAAGAACCTGACATGACTCACTGACAACTTACGACTGATGACTAATTAAAATTAATTGAAATTGATATAAAATTTGACGTAAATTTCTAATTAACTAATGGCTAAATACTAACGTGAAGGCCAAAACTTAAAGAAGAAGAAAGAAATCTACACGTTCTTCTCCAAATTTAAACCTTGATCTTATAAACTTTACACCTTAGTTAAAATATACTGCCTGGCTATGTCGGTACTGTTACTTTGTGTTGGGTAAAAATATATTCATTGTCCATTATTTTTCTCCTGTAACTATAGTTGTGGTAGTAACGGTATAAGCCGTATAATATTTCAACTAACAAATGTTTTAGTTGAGTCTCATTTATCTTTGTAAATTTAAAGTTTTTTTTATTATAAATCTATAACTTAAAATATTATTCTTGACAGATTTTATTATGTTATTATGTGAAAAACTTTTGACTGAAGAAAATGTTATACCAATGTGATATTAATTATATTTTCACATAACGCCGTCTGTTTCTCATATTCGAACTAATACTATCCTATTAATCCTATTAATATTATAAATGCGAAAGTTTGTACATATGTTTGTTTGTTACTTCTTTATACAAAATTGCTTAACCAATTTTCATGGAATTTGACACACACATAGAGGGTAACTTGGATTAGCATATGGAATAGTTTTCATCACGAAAAAATGTTCCTGTAGGGCCATTAACGCCGCGAGCAAAACCTTAGTATACACGTAAACTCGTTCCCTTAATATGCATACTTTATTTCAGCTTTTAGAAACTTCAGAAAGTATTCTTACATTTCACATATTCGCGAAAACATTCAGTTTAATTTCTGAAGTAGCAGCGAAAGTAGGTTAAAGTTTCAAGTTTTAGTATATCTTTCTTATTTGAGCACCTACTAATACTAACTCTCATAGTACCTACACACGGTCAGCTTTTTAGGACTTCAGAAAGTACCCAATGAATTTTGACGTAATCTGTAAGAAGGAAAGTAACGAAATTAGTTTTTCAAATATCAAGAGTTTGTTAAGCTTAAGAGATATATGTATCTCTAACTATATAAGTTTTATATAACTTTAAATTTTATATAACTTTAAATTTTATATAACTTTAAATGATAAGTCTACAAAAGACATTGTGTTTTGGGAATTGTATGTATCACTTTATAGTTTGAAACAAAGATGCCTAGATCTCCTAACATTCCTTTTTTTAATGTAAAATTTAATTCAAGGGGAAGGTCAATATGTTGTAACATTGGAGTTTGTCCACTCGTGCGAAGCTGGAACTGTTTGGTAGTCAATTCATAACAAACCAAAATTATGAGGGTTCAAATGGACAACAAAGTTTCACAAAAACTTTAATCCTCTAATTTTTAAAATGTGGGGAGTATAGTAACAATACTCCAGAAGTTTTTTTTATTGATTGTGAACTAACACTCGTTTTTTAATTGAATTTCAGCTGTCTAGGGCTTCAGGGAGTATGAATTTTGATGAGTAAGTATGAGATGAATTCTTAAGTCATATTTTAGAAAAATGTTTAAGTTTCATATAGTAACAACCTTTATAACAATGATTTATTTTCTTTGCAAAGCAAAAAAGCAATGATTCCTTTTCTTTTCCTAAATAGCAATCTTCATTTTTACTCAAGCACACATAATCTTCTTTTGAGCAATTTCAATCACCTATACGAGATAAAGAAAGGATTACTTGAGATCGGTTACTAGGTAACCATTGATACATACATACATACATACATACATACATAGAGTATCGAGTGCCAGTTGTTAGTTTAGATTTTTGTTAGATTTAGCAACCATTGATAGTTTTCAATTATCTATAAATATAGAAACGAATCCCCATTTTGCATGTTCACCGTATTACCTTTGTTCTATTGGTTATTGTCAGGAGAAGGTTATAATTAGAAAAACTGGGGAAATTGCAGGCAAATAGGATTAAAAATCCTTTATTTTTTTCTCAAGCAAATTGTTAGTAGTTGTTAAAATCAAGCGATATGAAGTTCACCTTGTCAGTAAGTTAAAAATAATATCTTAGAAAAAATACCTCACTAGGTCTATCTCTATCGGTATATAGGTTATTGAAATTGGCTGCAAATCAATATTTGAAAATGAAGACTAAAGCTTACACAACGTAACATAGAGATACTAACAAAACGATAACGAAACTATTCCAAAAAATAATGATCAATGATGACAGGTAGTCTTTTCACTCTATCTGTCATTAACAGGATCATTATTATTTGTCAACAAAAAAATTACTTTTAATAGTATCCACTCTTTTATCTCATCAAGATATGTTTATTCAACCATTTATTGCATTTATAATTCACTCTAATCTACGGACATGCGACAAAAGACCCTTCACAAATTTAATTTTCCCCAATATTTCTTTAGCCTTTACAGTTAAGCCTCTAAAGCATCCGCTTTGGGGATTTCTCAAGGTTCATCGATACCTTGTTAATGATGTCGATTCTTTTTCTGTCGACTTCTAAATTATTTTATGCTCCGGAAAATCTACCGCGCGAAGCTGGAACGGGCTGCTGGTACTATATTTAATAAATTTTTTACAAGAAAATAACAAAATGTATTAAAAATATTACATTATTAATTTCAAACCAACAATCTTATAGTTATACTACTTATAGGTGGTCTATATAAAATGTATATGTTTCGGAATGTTAGTTTCGGAACCATGATCTTCGGGAAAAACAAAAACATAAATATTCGTTATTAATATGTAATAACGAATATTTATGTTTTTGTTTTTGTTGAATCGATAACCTCCTTTCTGGAAGTCGGGTCAAAAGGTGCGTGCGTAACTTTTGTGTATTTTGTTTCGTAAGATATTGAAAAGGCAGTTAGCTCACCTAGTGGTACGATACAACTGCCACCTTTAGAAACCATTATGGTTATTCGTACATTGTTATCTAATGGTCTAGTTCTGTATCAGCAGTTTTATCAGTTATCCCAACCTCTAGTTACAGACATGATAAAGGCGTTCACTGACGCTATCAAGGCAGGAACATGAAAGGTGGTGGGGGTGAATTCAGGAACGTGCAGGAGGCCCTAAATAAATTTAGTTTTGAGATAAACTGTAAAGAATGAACTGATTTAACCTTATTGAAAATCTAACTCAGAGTTAAATGCAATCACAAAATAGAAGTTTTTATAGATCTTCTCCTAAACGAAGAGGGAAACGAGAAACTGGTTGGTAGTGGGTGGATGGTAAGCGGTCCGCCTACAGACTTCTACAATACCTGGGCTATTACGAATACGTACGTATTCCATTAAAAGTTAGCATCCGGTATATCATCCGTACATACATCCGCGGGTACGGATATCTGTCACATCACTATACAACCTAAAGAAAACTGTCCATTATTTTTGCCCTTTGAAGTAAAACACGTAAAAAAATATTTTTATTGACAAAGGAAGTTGTTCTTCCGGATAGAGACTAACAAAGTCTCAATATATTTAGTCGTATTAAAAAGCTCTTTGTGGAAAACAATGGGAAAACAAGTTTCTTTTGTACCCAAAAACGTTTAATAAAAATAAGAATTGTTTATTAATGAAATTAATGTGCTTATAGATAGACATTTCCTGGTAGTAAGAAACCTATAGATGCCAATAGAAGGGTTGGCTTGAAGTATTATTTCCCTTTTATTTCTTTGTGTCCTCTTTGTATATTATGTATGTCCTCTATGTGTATGTTTTATTTAATTAATTATCGCCTCTGTGGTCTAGTATTGTCGGCATTGAAAAAAAATACAAATGCTTTATCATTTCGATAGAAAGGCTTCCTTAAATGATTTCTTGTTCACATTCCCTGTACTTTTCCTCCAAGTCGAATACTCCAAATACATATCGTCGTCGTCACATTCACAGTCGAAGCATAGTCGTGGTACATTTTATGTATATAAACATTAATCTCTGTTTCCCTTGCGTGAACGAACGGGGTGAGAGCACTCGTCCTTTTTTATCACAATTTAAGTAAAAGTATCTTCAGGCCCATATCCCCAAAGAGATAGACAGAGGCACAACCAGGGCAACCACGACTAGCTAGGTCCCACAATGTGATAGGTGGCAAGCCTATCGCCAACTGGGGACATATTCAATCCTGAGCAAAATTTTTTTTATAAGATAATTTTTTTTTATTAGATAATTGGAAAAGCCCAATTTTTCTTTTTGTTGCCCGACCCGGAATTCGAACCCGGGACCTCATGCAGTCAAGTCCAACAACTGAACCGCTAGACCACAGAGGCGATATCACAATTATTGTTAATAATTATATAATAATAATTACAAGTGGTCGTCCTTTGGTCGAAATCCGACCGTAATAAATGTTAATATCTTGTTAATAAGAACGCCATCTTCATTTCTCAAGACCAACTACTTTATTTCCAATCTTTTTAGTTCGCTATCAGTGATATTTTATCGTTATTATCAATATTCACACATATACACTTTCAAAAAACAATTGAAGTTCACTATCTGTCAAATAATTAAATATTATATCTATGTTTATTATTTTGGTCCATAAATTGTTAATGTATTAGGTTAAGTGTAGTTTAGATTTGCTTATTGGTACACTACAACCAGAATACATTTATGTTAAAATTTTCTCTCTACGGTTAGCTGTAAGAAATGTCTTCACGAAATAAGCTCGCCTATTGTACATTTTTACCTAAAATTACTATTTCTTTTGTGTTATTTCAATAAAAAAATATTATTATTATTATCATCATTTATTTTCAATGCCTCTTATTTTCTACGTCTATACATTTAATATAAAAAAAAATATTAAAAATATAAACATAAAA
>NJDC01002820.1:84290-111856 GCA_002245475.1 Calephelis virginiensis | reverse complement strand
TTCCAATTATGTGTCAAACGGACCGCTTCCATTACGTCCTCAAGATTGATAGTAACAGCTGCCATAGGTTGTAATAATTCTTTATTATTATTATTATATTTGTTTGTGTATGTCAAACGTGGTAGTGTGGGTAATATTTAATTGATTGATTTAATATACTTTATAAGCATTATTAATGAAAAATATTAGCGTTTTGCACTTTTCCTACAATTAAACTATAAGTGTGCCAAATTTCATAATCTTCCGTTCACACAATTTTTGTAAAGAGGGGTCCAAAGTTTTGGCATCACGTATTCATATAAAGATTTTTTAATTATATATGTAATAAGTGTTGTATATATATATGCCACACCTACGCATACACACAGGGATTACGCATACAAACACACAGACAGGTATTAAATGTCACACACAACTAATAACACGTAATTTTAAAAAATCTTACCTAAAACTAAGTTTGTATGTATATTTTTTTTTAAATCGTTTATTAACTGTGTTTTACAAAATAGAGTAGGCCATTGTTTTATAAGAAGAAGGGCGTTAGTATCTTTTGACTATTGCAGTTGCTACCGAACAGGACCGTGTTCGTCCGGACTCCTTTGCAGAATAGACCATCTCCCTTCCTGCCAGGCAACTCATAAAAGGCAAACATAAGCTTACTGTCACTAACAGCGTGACATCTGACTAGGTGGTAGAGTTTTGGTACCACTTCCTTACTTATTTTTGCCGCTATAACGCCAGCGTTTGCCTTTGACGTGTTCCAGTTTGGAGGGTAAGGTAGCTGGTAAACTTACTTTTGCTCGAGGCCCAACATCCCGTCTTCAGGTTGGCAACGCACTTTTACCGCCTTACCTTCCAATATCCTAAAAAATATTGTACAATAAGGATTTGAATTTGAAAAAAATATGCATGATAAGACACGACAAAATTTGTCAGGTCCGTTAGTACATAATGAACAATCTTCCCAAATTAAATAAGTGTTCTAGTTTGCTATAACTTAATCTTATAACTATAGTCCAAATAGATCTTCATTTGCGTGTTCCACATTCCCATACAAATGGCGATTCGCAAATAGGATTATGGGGTAACAAAGACTACCTAGTTAGCTAGGCTAGCCTGAATCCGAGGTATTATCGCCTTTACTATTACTGCCTGCAATAAGATTATATATCCACCATTTTGTTAAATTATTAACCGATTCCAAAAAAGGGGGTTCTTATTTCAACTGTTTTTTTTTTTAGTTTTTACGTAATTAGTTGGACAATTGCGAACCGACTTTGATTTTTTTTAAAAAAAGGTTGGTCTGAGGTCATTATTTCAGAGTGGTCCCATATTAGTTTTATCGTGATATACCTTGTTTGTGAGTTTCAGTTAATAATGGTTATATATTTTTATAGCCCGACCAACATAAACTGATATTTATGCACTATGAAGTGTAACTCAAAGTTACTATTAGGATGTTAATTTATTTGGGACCATCTCGGAATCATAAGCTATCTCTAAAAAAATAATATGAAATCGCAACGTGGTACCTAATATTTAAGCGCATTAAAACTGCAAAAACAAACTCCATTCATTTCATTATATCCACATCCATCGAACCACTAATTATACAAACATACATATCTTCATGCCAAGTCCCTTATAGGGTAGGCAGATGATATCGAGCGCCAGATCTCACGATTCTGACAAACCTGTCTAGCTTCCTTCACATTAATTATCTTTTTCATTTTTGGAATAGGTTATTTTTAAAATTATTCATATTGATAGTAAATTCCAGGACTATTGTAGAAAAATCTTTGAACCTATGAAATATGCCATTTTTTTTAAATTCTTTAGTCAATCGAGTCATTGAAACCTTAGATGCCAGCAATGAACAAATACTTAATTATAAATAAATGCACGTGAAAACCGAAACCCCTCTTCAGAAGCATTCGAATAAAATAATTTTAATGGCGAATGTTTTTATAGCCCCCTACATACATTTAGAATATTGTAACGGAATTCCGTTTAAAAACAAATAACGCGACAAATTGAAACAAATTTATGGACCTTCCACACACGTCAGTAATTATGTGACAAAATTTTATTTCGAAATTTTGAAGATTTCCACATGTGTGTGGTGGACCTAAGACCAAAAAAAATTAAAGCTGTTTCCATCTTCTTCACTCATAGTATTTGAATTCACCTCCATCATGCAAGGAAATTCGTATTCATATTGAAAGCTTTCAGACTTTCAGTCCGCGGTCGCGCGATGTGGGGTGCGGACGTATTTTTGGTATGAGAAATATACTTTCATGGAAAAACATCGCCGTTGCTATAAACAAAGTTTTCTCTAATGGACTACGTGTTATATTTTGAACTAAAATTGTTTTTAAAAGACTAGAGTGAATAGTGTTGCCATCACTAATGTAATTTTAACTCTAAATGGCTTTTTTTCAAGCTCGTAACCCCTTTGGTCCAATTAAGTGACTTAAATACTTCATATCTATGTATAACCATATCTTAGTTAAAGTAATGTATATTTGTGAGTATGTGCAGTGTTTAGTGTAAATAATACAACATATCTAGTTCAGCTATCATACATCAAAAATTTATTGGAAATCGATTTAGTTACTGGTAAGCGATAATGTAGTTATTGATTTTGTGTTAACACTTGTTTCGAGTTTTTAAATGATTAACGGAATGTAATTTGAAATTTCGAGTACAAGTTTGTTGCTAAGCCAGATGTTTGAACGATAATTATAAAACAGACTTTTGTTTTTCCATAACACAACCTTCTATAGGTTCCTTTAAAATAAAACAAAAATATGAGTATCCCTGGACATATTTTTTATGATATTGGGAGGCAAACAAGAAGACGGATTTCACCACCTAGAGACACTAAAGGTGGTAATGGTGCGTTGCCGACCATAGGCCGGGATGTTAGGCCTCGAGCAAAAGGAAGTTGACCGACTACCTTACCCTCCTAGCCGAAACGTGTCAACGGCAAGCACTGACGTTATGGCGGCAAGAATAGGTAAGGCAGTGGTATCTATCCGGGCGAGTCGCGGCGAAACTCTACCACCTAGTCAGATGTCACGGTGCTAGTGACGGTAAGCCTGTGCTCGCCTTTTAAAAGTTGCCTGGCACAGGAAAGCAGATGGTCTATTCTGTTATGGAGCCCTTACTAACACGGGGAAATTACGCAAATTGAATCTAATCTCATAGTAAACAAATTAGGTATATGCTTGTAATATGAGTGCTAGTCAACGGTACTAATATATAAAATGCTCGTAGGTAACAGAAAAAATTCGTACCTATTGCTTTTTGTTTACATTAAAGCCGAAAGATTTCATGTTTTTGAAGATCATCAGGACTTAGAGACAATCTTAACTAGGAGACCTATAACACAGGTTTTATTTTTAGTATCACTTGTCCTGTTTCATAATATATATCTTTATTACATTTACTTTTAAATTATTCTTCAGCCTACTAGTTTCATTTTTACAGAGTCAATAGGAGGAAGTATTAGATAAATAAATATGTTTTTTTGTTTAGTTTTTTTTGTGTAGAAAAGGAATAGGTGACCTATTCGTTGTAACTCAGGTTTTATTTTTAAGTTGCACTTGTAGTTTTCTAAATTAAATTTATCAAAGCTTTTTTATTACATTCGATTTAAGGTTAAAGTTATCATTTTGACTGTATCATGAATATTGATCTTAAAGTAGTAGTTTTGTAGAGAGGGAATTGTTATCTTTAAAACAGATTTAACATTCAAGCGGTACGTGTGGCTTTAAAAATTATATTTGTAACAGCTTCAACAAATGAAGATTCAACCAGCTACATTTGTTGAAATGATGTTAACTAAAATTTATGTATTTAAGTATAAAAGATATTTAAGCATATTAACATACTCGTATCTTTTCTACTACATTGTGGTGTGCAAATATGTAATATATATTTACAGAAATGAGATATTTTAACTTTATTTAATATTTAAATGACAACACTTATTTTTTTTAATGAATATGTTATTTATATTTTTAATAACATTCACAATCGAATTACAAATAATTTTAAAGATAGAAGAAGTTTAAACCTACCTACTAGACTAGACTTGTCACAAGTGACTTTTGTTTGGTTAACGTGAAATGAATAATATTATAATAACATTTACACATTTATAATACAATAATTACAATAACTTTCATTAATTTGTTAATGAAAATAAAAAAAATATTGAATCTTATTTCACTATTATCAGGATTAAAGTTATATTGTGACGGGTTAACGATAAGTATTTTTGTGTAAACTGCATGTTGTAAGAAAATAAGAAGCGTGAAGATACATAATAACTTAGCTATAAAAGGGCGTTCCGTTCAACGCCAGCCGCCCTTTTTAGGTCATAAGCAGTCCATTTGGTAAAGTGTTCGTACATAGGTGCGAAGATCTGAACCATAAAAATCGGGAACACACAAAAAGGTTCAATATTGACTCATTTTATTTAAAGGGAACGCAGCTTTTGCTGCAGTTTTCCGGCACTTCCGGAAATATCGGAAACGTGAAATATAGATGAAACGAAAGTGGTAAATTATTCCGTATGTAATAAAGCACCAAGTAATTGTTTTCAATATTTTCTGTGTTTTTGGTAAATCATCATAAATTTCTTGTATTCAGTGGAAAGTGGTTAAGGTTCGTTCAAGTGGAAAGAATGACAGATGAAAGATTGACAAATATATTATGCAGATGCTGATGGATGTAGGTAGCCGGGGAGAACTCGATTGTAATTCCACAATGGAATCTCTCGGGCATTAAACGGCGGTAGTGTCAAATCTTCGAAACCTGCATGTTTGTATAAATAAAGAGTAATGAATGTGGATGAAGCCATTCAGGTCTGTAAGGATCGCGATATTTGGAACTCGATACTCTCTGCCTACCCAATAATGAACTTGGCGTGATTATATTTGAGTGTGTATGTATTGTTTATTATATATTGATATTAAGCAAGATCCGTTTTTTATGTGCAATGGTTACCAGACCCTAGTTGTTTTATGAACACCTAACATTTTTATCATCGTATGTATAACACGTGAGAGATAGTTAATGTGAGGAAAATTTTGATACAGTTTGGAAATCCCAAGTGTCAGCTTCTATTCCACAAAGTTAATATAACAGTAAGTTGTTTTGTGTTTGTAGACCGCCTCGCTGGTCGAGTGGCTAGCGTACACGCCTAACTACACCGATCATCCGCGAGGCTCGGGTTCGATTCCCGACGGGGGCAGGCATTTGTGAGATGAACATTTAGATGTATGCATTTCCGGGTCTGGGTGTTTATTAAATTTATCCTGGTATATATTTAAGTATTTCTAGGTATTAGAATCGTTGACTTACACCCATAACACAAGCATATAATTTGCTTACTTTGGGGTTAGATTCAATTTGTGTAACTTGTCCAGGGATATTTATTTATTTATTTATTAATGTAATGTGTTGTAAATTACAATTATAAGTTATAAATGTAATATTTATCTGGTAAGGTTTTCTTGTGGTGTTAAGAGTCTGGTATTAGTTCGATGTGATTTTTAAATATTACAAAAATATATATGAAATACACTGTTTCGTTCAACGGAAATAAGTTGATATTTTTGCAGCATCGCTATGTGACTACCCCATCAACGTCTAGTGGTCATTTAGGTATTAAGGAAATATAATTTCACGACTGCGGTAAGCCATTAAACAAACAACACTTATCCGGATTACTACATGGTAGTGTTTCACTTTTTCTGCCTGCTTTTTAGACTAAAATAAGAAGCCTAAGATCCCAGCAATAAGATAATAACGAATCAGTAAGAGATTGTTTTTTTACTATCAATAAAGCCACTTGTATATTTGTGGCCTAATAACATACGAAAATGGGCAAAGAAAATTTTAGTTTATTTAAAAAGAGTGTGTGGCGCATAGGATCTCAGGCTACTAATGATATTTATAGTATCGGAAAGCAGCCTCGTTATATAATTATTTATATGAAGCGTAAAGTTACCGTTGCTGAGAAGAGTAATGGAGGGCCTGGCTTCGTTCTTCGAGTAATGTAGATCCTGATGTTCAACGATGTTGTTATGCGAGTTAGGCGAAAATTTATTAGACATAATGAATATTTATTTAAGTTTCTTACTGGTTGGGAATGTTGTATATTTTCAACTGACTGCCAAAAGGAGGATAGAAATTTGAAAATGTTTTCAAATATTAGCTGATAACAAAAATATGTAGGTAGACCTATATTAATTTTAACCGACCTCTAAGAAGGAGGGGTTTTTTGTATGTTTGTTACACGAGTACCTACCCGACTAATAGCCAACCGATTGTAATGATTATTTTTTTTAAGAAAAAAGGTCATGATTCTGAGATAATTCTAAATGAGTTTTATGATGATCCGACTAGTGGTTTCAGAGTTGTACAAGTGCATAATTTTGTCACTGATCTGATCCCTATCATAGAGGGGGTGGTCAATATAAATAAAACATTTATGCAATATTATGTGTCAAAAACTACTAGTAGCAAATTACAACTTATGTGGTACTATTTCGGAACCATTTGTTATCATGCGAAAAAATATTGATCGAAGTCCACGTACCAACAGTACCCAATGAAATAGTTGGAGACGCTATTTGCAGTTTTATTGCGCTTAACACTCCCATTTGTGGACCAATGTTAAGAATTTTATTTTATTAAAAAAATCGTATTTCCGAGGTGGATTACGAGGTGGTCATTACCAACCCGTCTGGATTGGATCATAAAATCCTGGAAATTAAAGGTAATTACTCAATTTGTTGGTATTTTGGCAATGTCAAAATTGAAGTATAATTTAATAGATTTACTGCATTTTAGTAAATGTAGTATAAAATCTTCCTATTTCATTGGAAAATTAGTGCACGAATTTCCCGATAGCAACAACTACACATCACTATTATCAGAGACGCTAATTGTGCGTTGTGAACCTGAGACTTGATTGTTAGAATTGGTACGTCCTACCGTCGAAAATTGGACTGCAATAGATATAGATTAGATTAGATTATACCCAGTTGGATTAGTTTTTAAAAGACTCTAAAACCCAGTAAAGGTGGAAAAAGTTTTCTGAAGTTACAATATTATTTTTGCTTATAAAATATTGAAGTTCCATAATTACAACTGTTGATTTGTAGAAACTTTACTAATTGTCAAAGTCAACCACTTGCTAAAACGTCAGTATCTAGTATCTTCTTCATGCCCATATCCCCGAATAGGTAGGTAGGTCACAATCAGAACAGCAGCGACTAGCCCAAGATATTAAGTCTCACAATGTGATAGGTGACAAGCCTATCGCCAAACGGCACATATTCAATCTCAAGCAACATTGTTTTTATTACAAAATTGGAAATACGCAATTTTAATGTTTTGTTGACTAACCCGGGGACCAAACCAAACCAAATCGGGGACAAAACATCAGTGTTTGCGATAATCTTGTTTATAGGATAAGGTCACCGAAGTGTAAAAATGGTTTGCTATTGCGGTTGTAAATTTGAAACGCACTGTTATTTTACACAGTACAGCTATGCACCTTACATTTTTGGTTATTTAATTTATGGTGTCTACAGACCATGGTTCCCTTATCTATCAGGAGAGCCATATGTTTGTTCCCTGTATTATCTCATATATTTACTCGTGAGTTTCTTTCAGGAAATCAATATACCTAATTCGATTTCAAAATTTAAAAAAAAACATCTATATCTGATTCATTATGTAATATATTATCTATTCTCATATATAAAATAAATGCCTTTTTCCCTTGATAAACACATCACGTGTTAATAGACGACGACTGTAGCTAGTACGATAGAAAAATAAGTTGCAAAATTGGTTCATCCTTTCAGGAATGACCACGTGAAATGGGAATTATTTTTTTATGTAATAATATATATAAATGTTATGCGACAGGTTAAGAATGGACAATGTCTGTCAGGTCAGCTAGATTTACATGCAAAACGTTTGTCCGCAAGTATTTTCGTAATTAAATGGTTCTTGAATACCTCTTTCATACCGTAATTCATGTAAATTCATCATATTATTACAAATGACTAAACACCTACTGTGTTAAAAATTCACCAAAAAACAAAAGAGAATTAATTTTTTAAAGAAACCTAGAAGTGACTGAACTCTGACGACCTGTAGAATACCTAAGTGTAAGACCTAAACTTAATCATGATGTTAAGGTCAATAAATGCCCTTGAAACTAGAAAAAAGTTATACAAGGTATATATTTTTTAAAGTCTAAGATACCGTCGAGTGACTTGCGAGTCTATCTAGCTAGTTTTATAGCCTTGGACGACAAACAAGCACATACATTTATTATACTATATTTTTAATGTTGAAGAACTAACGTATCATACTCAAGATGTTAGTGTTGTTTTTCTAACGTGAAGCTGAAAACTTAAGCCATTAGAGATTTACAGGTTACCCTAATTTCTAAAATGGATTGCGATAAGAGAAAAAAGGAGAAGGTTATATGTTAAATGTTCAACCTTTTGGGTAAATTCTTTTCTCAATCACTTAGTATTTCTGACTGTACAGTTAGAGTTATCCTACTACATAGATTTATAAGGTATTCCACTATCAAACGATAAAGTTAAATATTATAAAGAGCCGATAAAATAAAAATAATGTCAAATCGCCTCTGTGATCTAGTGTTTCGGCGTCGGATTCGTATTCTGGATGTCCCGGGTTCGATTCCTTGGTTGGCAACAAAAAAAGAGTACTTTCAATTTCCTATTAAAAATAACATTGCCTGGGGTTGGATACGTGCCCGGTTGGCGATATGATTGCCACCTATCACATAGTGGGATTTTGTGTCTCCGGCTAGTCGTGGCTGCCCTGGTTGTGCCTCTGCCTTTCTTTTCGGGGATATGGGCGTAAATATACTTCACTTTTACTTTAATTTCAGATATATAATCGCCCTGTCTGGGGCGAGATTTTTTATTTCTTTAAATTTTATAGAAAATTTATCCCAAGCACAGGGCAAGTGCTAAAATAAAAAAATACGTTGATATATAATAAAGTTAAAAAATATATAAATTTTTTTTATTAAGTGGGTGTAATAAACATTTTGTTACATGTATTATAATACAAAATAGATAAAGCATATATTTTGTAGCTTCACAAAGGTCAAGACAATAAAAACATATTTTTAATACCAAAATGATTCACATCAGTTACGAGTGATACACCCACTCGTTGTCATTTAAAAGTCAGCGAGTTTGACTACTCCTACTAAATATTTGATAAATGTATTGTTACCGTTCGCTTGTTTACATACAAAAAAATATTTAAAATACAGAACATTGGAACAAACGTTATTTCAAATATAAATAAAAAAGGATCTTTTCGCCCACCATAGCACCTACGATTAGTCGAAGACACTAAATCCCACTATGTGATAGGTGTCAAGCCTATCGCCAACTAGATATACATATATCCGAATCCGGCATTTTTTGTAAAAAAACTAAAAAAAGAAATTTCCTTTTAGTTGCCCAGACCGAGATCGAGTCCAAGACCTCATAACGTCAAGTCTACCTAGACCGCTAGACTTCAAAGGCGATAAATTAATTCATATGTAAAATATTCCATGTATGATAGAAAATAATAATTATGACAGGAAAAAAGTATTTGCTGACGCGCACAAGTGCCATTTGTACGATCAACGTAAATAAATATTTTTCCATTATTATTCTGAATAATAATTATTAAAAGAAACCACACAGCAAGTAATAATATTATAAACGCGCGAAAGACACTCTCTCTATCAAAATGCTAGCTTAGGTGTCGCGGTTTGCGTTCTGGGGACGTTAACGTTAGCCTGTCTAACGTGTTTCGAGCTTAGATATACATTATATGCACGACTTCACGATTTTTGAGCTACATAGAACCCTCTTAGATGCTGCGACACGTGTCCTAACTTGAACGTTAAACGCTTGCAACACGCGCGTACTACGCGCGAGTTAAGATACTCGAGCATCACATTTCGCCGGGTAGTCTAGTAAAATAGTTATAGATACCAGGACCCTTAAAATAAGTTGGCGAACACGTACGAGTATATCAAGTCGTCACTTCAGCGATGCTCAGTGCTACTGGCCTTTCCTGATTGGCACTCGTTACTGTTCTCGTAATTTCTCGTAAGTCGGGTGTTTTAACTAAAGGAATGAGCCTTCATGCGACATTTTTCTGATCGCGTTTTGTATGAGAATGGATTTCCTGTACCTTAGTACCTTTATTTATTCTGTGGTTTAGGTTTTAAAAATGTCTTTAAATGAGATAGCTACCCGTGTGTAAACCAATTTGTAACTTATAAAGTAAAAGGTCAAATTGCGTTGAACATTTGAATTTGCATAGGGAAATACGCAAATAGAACGCGCTATTCGCGTCCGCATTAAATGCAAGCCAAACATATTTGCTGCGAAGTGATAACCCCTTGCCCCCACTTTTAGGAATGGTAAATGTTATAAAATTGAGCCAATATGGACCAAACTCTGAATGAGAACTTAAGTTCTTTATCCGGAATTGTTCTTTCTGTGGATTCGTAACTCATAATTTTTTTCATCCTTAAGTTTATATTCATTCAATTTTTACACTTAATTTACCGAAAATCGTAATTAATAAAATTTCTAATGAAAGAAAATGTTTACTCCTACTGTGGTTTTTCAGAACGCTTTTGTCCATACACATAAGTTTCATAATATTTCTACCCAATTTCCAAAAAAATAATCCTCAATTATAATCATAAGAATAAACATTTCTCTTTAGCACTAAAACTAAACAAAATTGTACAAAATACCTCCAAAATTGTTTAATTTTACCTAATACGTAAACGAAAATCAATTATTACAAGAAAACTGCAACGTTCTCTTCTCTCGATAGCACTTTAAACAAAATTTGAATAAAAAAACATTGAAATCAATAGTCATAATATTAAGTGACTCGGTTCTAGTCAAATAGGATTTAAGCTTTACACATGGCCGCCAATCCAATTTCACCGACCGGATTAAACTAGTCAGGGGAATCGTATATCTACTACCAAACGCATTGAGTATGAATGGAAATCTTTTTTTAAATGGAACGTAGGCAATTTGTGAATGCCTTTTAGAAAATATATAAACCATGATTCAGAATTAAATTTGTTATAAGTTTAGCGAAACTGTTTAACGTCGAACGAAATAATTAGATGCAGAAAAACTGCAAAATCCGACTCCAATTATTTCATTGGGTACTACGTCGCATGTAATAATAACTTAAAAGAAGTAAAACTGCTAAAAACATACTAGGGGAGCCCAAGATGATATTTTTGCAGTTACTAAGGCGCTTCAGATTATAATGTGTCTTATATCTTGTATCATGGTTAAACACCTCTATTATGTATCAAAATTATTTACAGAGGCCTAAGTAGTGAATCTAAATTAATGGCATGGAAATGTACTCGAGCAAGTTATATTAAAGCTCAGTGGGTTTATTGCATGCCAAAAAATACCTGTTTATTTTTTTTGACGCATGACGTACGGAAGGAGGTTTAGATATTTTCAAAAACCATGTCATCTATAGTCAATAGCTCTTAACACTGACCTGCCTGTTTGACATATTCCGTCATCGGAGACACATTAGTCATGTACACTTTTAATATCCATTCACCTCGCTTTGAAATGTGACTGTAAATTTAGGAGCTCCCAGCATTGATCAAATACGAGTATCAACGTCACAATGACCTTGTTTATTCTCCATAATATAATCGCCAACGTCAAATAGGTCCATAAGACGATGGAATGACGATGTATCAACAAATAGCATTAAGAAACAAAATGTTGCGTACTTGATTACCCGCTTTATTTTTATGTACCCACTTTACGTTTTTATTTCTATCATGTGTAGTATCTCTAAACACTTTGTAGCTGTAACTAAATACTAAATACCTTTATTTATAAGTTTTTTTTATGATTTTGGAAGGCAAACAAGCAGACGGATTTCCTGCTGGTAAGAAATTTGCGAGCCTAGGGACACCAAAGGTGGTGATGGTGCGTTGCCAACCTGAGGCCCTGACGTTTTTTGAAAAGTAAGTTTACCGGCTACCTTACCCTCTAAACCGGAACACGTCATGAAGTTATGGCGGTAGTAATAGGTATGACGGTGGTACCAATCCGGGTGAGCCGCTGCGAATCTCTATCACCTAGTCAGATATCACGGTGTTAGTGACTGCCAGCCTATGCTCCTGCCTGGCAGGAAGGCAGATGGTCTATTCTGCAAAGAAGCCCGGACCAACACGAGGAAAAGTTACTGTTAAAATGAGAAGAGTTAAATTTTGTAGTGGCCGTGTTAAGTTTGTAGATTACTTATATCTGCGTTATAGATGTGTTGTATGCATAACATTATTTATGCAAGTAACATTAACTATAACTTGTTTTATGTGTACCTGCCTTACCTAGGAGATAAATAAAAGTTCAGTTCGAATCCTGAGCTCCCTCTACTATAAATTTAATTTTAATATTTTTATATGAACAAATTAAACAAGAATATACACTATGAAGCATAATTCCAAAACCAGTGATAGGATCACGGTCAAATTTAAATGAGACCAACCAGTAAGAGCCAGTTTCAAACCAAACAGAAATAATAAATTTTTGTTCATCCTGTAAATTACTCTGAGGTACAAATAAAAAAAAATGTAATGTTGGTTTGAAAATATTTTCATTGTACAGAAATCGATGCAGCAGACGTTAAGGCCTAAAGCAAAAACTGCAAGCCTTCGATCTTACAAAAAATTGGCCTGCAAAAAGAGATAGACTTATGACGACATTCGATTTTCAAATCTATTCATACCGAACCAGTGAAATCACAATTGACTGAATATACACAAACGTATTTATAGACTTCATCGTCGTCATAGCAATGAGACAGCACGAGTGAGATTCGATGTCTCCAATTGACGGTCAGACCTTTATCATTTTGTAAAAAGGAAAAATTCTCAAAGCATATTTTTAACACAAAAAGGAAATTATCTTCACGCCCATATCCCCGAAGAGGTAGGCAGAGGTACAACCAAGGCACCCACGACTAGCCGAAGATACTAAGTCCCACAATGTGATAAGTGGCAAGCCTATCGCCAATCGGGCACAATTCCAATCCCGACCAACATATTTTTTTTGTTGGCCGACCCGGGATTCGAACCCGGGACCTCATGCAGTCAAGTCCAACACTCGGACCGCTAGACCACAGAGCCGAGGTATTTCATTTAAGCATTAAATGAAATACCAACAAACATTTGTCGCCTCTGTAGTCTAGCGGTCCAGGTGTTGGGCTTGACTTAATGAGGTCCCGGGTTTGGTTCCAGGGTTGGGCAACAAAAATAAAATTTTCCAATTTTCTAGTAAAAATAAAGTTGCCCGGGATTGGGTATGTGCTCGGCGATAGGCTTGCCACCTATCACATTTTGGGATTAAGTTTCTTCGGCTAGTCGTGGGTGCCCTGGTTGTGCCTTTGCCTAGCACTTCGGAGATGTTGGCGTGAAGAAACTTATATACAAAAAATTGTCAAAATATAATGTTAGAACATCCCACTGTACTATGTGAGACGAAAATCACGTGAAAATTACTTTTATGCAACAACATTTATATGGTTACAATTTATGAAACATTAAACTTGGCATGAATTTTTTTTTATAATAAAATACCTTTATATTAATATCACGTTTTTTACAGCATGACGAAAAATATACAGGAAAAGGAAGCTAAGTAATAACTTTTAACGAAAGCATAATCTACCTTTTTTTAATTGAAAGTATCTTTATTAACGGATACTCGCTAAAACCATGAAGATCTAAGTAGTATAATCCTTTGTACTTCTGTTGAAAACATTAGCTAATGTTTTGAGTACAAAACAATTATATTTTTAAAACTACAAAGGTCTGACTGTTTAAAGATCTCGGGTGACTAGAGAAGCACTAGAAAGCAATCGAACAGAATAGCTTAGTTTGTGATGCTTCGCTTCACAGGGTGGCATCGATTCTTTAACATTTTCCATGTCAGGCTTTTTGATAACTGATGCCGTCATCAATTCTTTGACAATAGTGATTTTTTTGAGTGATATCCGATTTAACGTTTATAAGGGATTTTGTACTTGTAAAAAAGGAAATATGTTTCATTGCCTTCCAATTTGGTAAAAAAATAGAAATGCACATACATACATACATACATACATACATATCTTCACGCCAAGTCCCTTACGGGGTAGGCAGAGAGTATCGAGTGCCAGACCTCACGATCCTGACAAACCTGTCTTGCTTCCTTTACATTCATAACCCTTTTTATACAAACACGCCGGTTTCGGAGACTATAGAAATGTAGATAAAGTAATACCTTAATTACACTTGTTGTTCCCGTGTTAGTCCGGGCTCCTTTGCAGAAGAGACCATTCGCATTCATGTGTTAGGTTGCACGTAAAAGTCGAGCATAGGCTTACCGTAACTAACACCGTAAAATCTGACTAGATGGTAGAGTCTTGCAGCGATTCGCCCGGATTGGTATCACCGCCTTACCTATTCCTGCCGCTATAATGTCAGCGCTTGCTGTTGACATGTTCCGCTTCGGAGGTTAAGGTAGCCGCTAAATTTACTTTTGCTCGAGGCCTATCATCCTGGCCTAAGGTTGGCAACGCCCCATTACCAACTTAGGTTTCTTTAGGCGGCGTGAATTTCTTACCACTATGTAATCCGTCAGCTAGTTTGCCTTTCAATATAAAAAAAACTTGAATTACGCATTAAACAATCTATAGGTTCAAACTATTACCAGATAAAGAGAAACTATTTGTTGTGAAACCCTTTTAACCCAACTAATACATTTGGATCAATTTCTATAAGTATAATTAGGGTTTTCTGAAACTTCCCAACCAACAAAACTGTATATTAGAAAACAAGAAACATTAATTGTGTTTTGGCCAAAACATTTTAGTCACTAGCTGTTCGAACGCGTAAGATTACAATAGTTACGATTTTCATACAACCGTTCATCCCCTATTATAGTCTTTTGGGGGTTGATTAAAAAATACTTATATTTGAACTCGGACCTTTAGTTATATGCATATTAATTTTCATTATAATCGGTTTAGTAGTTTAGCTATAAGAGCGCAACAGGCATAAACGATAGACATACAGACATACTGACTTTCGTATTTGTAAAAATAGTTTGGAATAGTACAGGTAAAGAGGTTTTTGGAAACTAGTTTATTAAAGTCACTTCTCCTGTCTTGGGTTAAATATTTAATATTTATGGGTATTGTTTATCTTCTAGCATAATATTATTGTTTATCTTCTAGCATAAGGTTTAGTATTTTTATATGACAAGCGAATATGCACACGACTTTCCTAATGGTAAAAGAAACCCATGGCATTTAAACATTACAAATGTTATAGGTGTGTCGCTGTCTTGTTGCCATGATAAGGTCTATGATGTAAGTTTACCGGCTATTTTACTCTCCAGACCGAAACATGACAGTATCAATATAGCGGCAGAAATATGTAAGACCAGAATTACAGTAAATTGCTATATATTAGACAGTTTAAACCATTATTGAATTTAACCCACATGCAATTGAACTATGCTCATAAGTAAGCAAATAGAGGAATTTCGCAATTATAAATGTTAAATGTCACCTTTACACATCAAAAATATTAACTATTGGTTGCTAAACCTAAAACTTAGGGTACATATTCGAACTGGATCACAAGAACGAAGAGAATGGATTAAATATATATATTTTTTTATGTTACAGGAAGACAAACAAGCAGACGGATTTACTGATGGTAAGAAATTCACGCTGCCTAGAGACACCTAAGATGGTAATGGTGCGTTGCCAACCTGAGGTCCGGATGTTAGGCCTGGAGCAAAAGTAAGTTTACCGGCTACCTTACCCGCCGAACCGGAACACAATATATACACAATAATATGACAGTAATCTAGTGATACTAATCCAGGCAATCAGTTTCATCTGATCTGACTGACAGCACGTATAGAAATTACTGGCTCTCTCGACGTTCTCTTGAGAGATACTCTGACAGATGGATGGTCAGCAGGAAGGTTACTTGCTTTTTCTATTTCACTAGTTCAAATTCATCATTCTAAAAATATTCACTAAATGTTTAAAAAATCATTACATACATACCTACATAACATATTATCTTTACGCCAAGTTCCTTGTGGTGTAGGCAGACCGAGTGCCAAGTGTCACAGTTCTTGAAAATGGCCAAGCTTGCTCTTCTTTCATTACTCTTTTTATACAAACAACCTGATTCGAGGCTTTTGGCATCGCATTTGAAAATAAGAAAGAAGCTGTGTATGTCTTTTTCTTGCCTTTGATATGAATACTACTTGTTAGTTTTAGCTCCTAACGGAAAAAATATTGGTTTCATAAGTTTGACATATCGGTGTGTGTGACATACAGACATACAGTCTTTGCGTTTTTGATAAGGATTTTTTGGTTAAAATCTGACATCAATTACGTCAGCTCTTTAGATAGTTAGATTTCCCCGTGTTGCTCCGGGATCCTTGCAAAATAGACCATCTGCCTTCCTGCTAGGCAGCTCGTAAAATGCGAGCATAGGATTACCGTTACTAGCACCGTGTTACTTTTGCCCGAAGCCCAACATCCTGGTCTCAGGTTGGCAACACATCATTACAACCTTTGGTGTCTCTATGCGGCGTGAATTTTTTACCATCAGGAAATCCGTCTGCTTGGTTGCCTTCCCTAGCTACATTATACATATATATCGGTTGTGTCGCAGGTTAATGAATTTTATTTAATTTTAGTGGCAGTATAAAATTATAGCGTTTTCCGGCGGAAGCAGACTACCAAACATAAAACAGTTATAAAATATAGCAATATTTTTTTATGAATTTTAAAGAAAGAAAAAAATTCGCCCCAGACAGGATTTGAACCTGTAACCTTTCGTCTCAAGCCTAAGAATACTCTAACCATTTGAGCAACTGCGAATTCAAGTCCCGTGGCGACATTTTTAATTAATTTCTTACCCGTTAACGCGGGTAGTTATTTTTTTTTAAATTTAACTAGATGTTTACCGTACGTTGCAACACAATTATTACCACAGGATTAATAATGGACCGCCTTGTTGGTCAAGTGGCTAGCGTACACGCTTAACTACACAGACCCACCACGAAGCTCGGGTTCGCTTCCCGACAGGGGCAGGCATTTGTGTGATGAATTAGATGTTTATTAAATTTATTCAGGTATCTATTTAAGTATTAGCATCGTTGACTGACACCCATAACACAAACATATAATTTGCTTATTTTGGGGTATAAAAAATGTTAAATTTGGTATGACTAATGTGTTGCCAGCCTCGCGGTTTTTACAAATTAACCGGGCTTTGTGGGCCGAGCAGAATGCTTAGCGCGAGATATCATTATTTAAATGGATTGGACTGTTCAACGCCAGCAACAAGATTTGTCTCCCGGGAGACCGTACCTTGACTTGGTGCTGCGTTCTGGTTACTGGGTGGACTTGATGAAGGAATAGTGGCGGCTCGACGCTCGGCGTTGGGCGCTAAGCGCCTTCGTGTCCCGGCCCGGCTGCGATGTTTTAGTGTAGTCTCCTGTGAGTTAATGTTGTTTGGATTGGGAGGGAGGCGTGCGTTAGCCGCGGTTATTGGATCCTGGGTATCCTAAAGGACGTGACAGGGTCTCCTCAGTTTGCTGGGCACGTTAATGGTCGGTGTGTAGTCACACGCGGGTGCTAGCACCGACTTTGGTTTAGCGGCCGTTGTTTCAAAGTAACGTTGCGATAGCTATTTAAAATGCTGAGCTATTGTGGGTAAATCTAGGTCGCAGTGTAGGTCCACATTGTGTACTTACCAAGGACAGCCAAGTGGCAGTACGCATGAACCTATTCTGGTCAGCTTGTAGCTTTTTGAGATGGGACGGGTACGTATGTGCAAAGGTTACACATGCGTAAGCCTAACACATGTTTTGTAAAGTGTCACTTTTTTACGAAGTGTCATTTTACTATTTTTATTGATTAAGTAGAAGAGAAGTCTAAGTACGTACTTAGTATGTATGTCAGTTATGATTTCATTCCTGTCAGTTATGATTTCAACCTATTCCTGCCGCCATAACGTTATGACGTGTTCCAGTTTGGAGGGTAAGGTAGCCGGTAAACTTACTTTTGCTCGAGGCCTAACATCCCGGCCCCAGGTTGGTAACGCACTATTACCACCTTTGGTGCCTCTGAGCGGCGTGAAATTATTACCATCAGGAAATGCGTCTGCTTGTTTGCCTTTCACTATTATAAAAAAACTTACTTTTTCTGTAGGATTAACTTCTTGGCTTCAAGTTGGCAACGCACCAAGACCAGCTGAAAACGCAGAAAATCCGTCTGTTTGTTTGATTTCTAATATCATATCATAAAAAGTTCGGCTCGCTATATAAGTAGCTTTGCTAGTTCGCTGCCACATGCTAATGTAACAGTGTGCTAACAGCTTATAATAGTCTAAGATCCGAAGTTAGGTCGAACTACACCTAGCTGATAATAGGATGAAACCGGTTTTATAGCAAATTTAGTATATCAGACAATTTATTAAAAATGGGTCTCCTAAAAAAATCCTGGACATTTTATTTTTATTTTTTAAACGTTTCTTATTCATTAATTGGTGCAATATTAAGATTGTACCCCGACTTAAAGTAGGTATAAGAGGAATTTGCCTGTTATTTATCTGGATTTCCAGGTATAAACAAATAATTGTCGATGCTAATTACTTTCACGGGAGCTGCTAATAAAAAATAAAATATATCAACATATGTGCAGTTTTATTACGATTTCACAATGTTTATTACGATTTATGTTGATATATAGGGCTGCTTGAAAAAAAACATGAAAAATGTTTTTTTTTAAATAATCAAAAATATTCGGTCTAGGATTTGTAAGACAACCCACTTTTGACAATAAAAAACTTACTTGACTATAAAATATGTTTTATTTAATTATCAGCTCGGTGTAAGTCGATGTAGGTTCGGATCTTCTACTATAACGTTTTAATATTAACAGTATCTGCTTATTTACGTAGCTAATGAATGAACGATGTATGAAACTAACGCTGTTATTATAGTTCTAGTTTCATTGGAGTCATAAAAGCTGATATTTACTCGCCGTTTTCTTTGTCCAACGCCCTTGACATTTGAAAATTAACAAGATATTAATAGTTTTACCCGAACTTTGTTATTTCTATTGTTTTCAACTCTTTCAGTTACGTGTTTATAGACGTTCGTAAAATTTAATTTCCCATGTTGGTCAGGGTCTGCAATGTAGGCCATCTGCCTTCCAGCCAAGCTACTAGTAAGAAGCGAGTAAATGTTAAATGGGTCAAAAAACCTTTAATCATTTAGAGGTCACTAGAAAAGGCTACTGTGTTGCAACTCGTCCGGATGGAAATCTACCGTCTTATCTAACCGTCTTTGTTCACAAGACAACGGCGCACCTACAACATCTATGGTGTTTATGGGCTACATTAATTTCTTACCATCAGCTGAGTCATGCAATTGTTCTCTATCCCAAAAAAATCATGGTCATAATTATTCCGCCGAGTAAAAGGTTATTCAAGCATAAAGTTTACTTTTCTCAATTCTAGATTGAGATTTGATGTTGTATTCATTTGTAATAAGTTGGAAAATTCGAAAGAGCAAGTTCCGTAGGTAATGACTTTCCAATAAAAAATAAAATGTAAGAGAACAAAACAATAAGTTCCTGTTTTTCCTGGTTGTTTGGCAGAAATTTCTGCAAGCAAGAAGATAGCAATTTGTACGTCTTTCTTCCGTATTTTTAACATTACTTTTTTATTCTAAAAAATAAACAACATGATATAATATCCTATTAATATTATAAATGCGAAAGTTTGTATGTATGGATGTTTGTTAGTCTTTCACGACCGAATGGCTGAACGGATTTGTCTGAAATTTGGAACACGAATAGTTCGTGACTTGGATTAACATATAGGCTGCTTTTTATCTCATTCACACAATAGGTTCCTGTGAAAACGCGGGCGAAGCCGCAGGCAACAGCTAGTATTATATAAACTTATCATATAAATACTCTTTACTACAATTTCGTTTAGTGCTAACTGTTGTTCGCGCCTTAAATTTATTCGGGTCTTTTGTGAACATCCGTTGACATATCGGGATAAAAGTCTTTTTCTACGGAGTAATCCATATTTGCTACCTACATATCCAGTAGTGAGAGGCGTTAGAGAGGCACCCTTGTACTCTGTTATCTGAGTGAGACTACGTAGCTAAACCTGTTCACCCACCTCAATTTATATCCTGATTAAAGTAAAATTCAATTGGAATCTACTTCCCCAAATTTTGCACCACCAACAACAAGAGACATGTAATATTGGGGATTCTCAATTATAAAAAAAACACTTATCCGACTGACTTTATTAGAAAATTAAAAATACACATATTGAGTTACACGACCTGGGTATCTAACCCGAAGCATGATGTAGTCAATGCCAAAACATATTTTATGGAGAAAATTACAATTTCTTGGTTAAATTATACTGTTCAGGAAACATGGCTTCGGGCTAATCCTTACTTGTTCGTATAATTGAGGGTGGGCCAAATCTCCCGGCTCATGTAGGTACGGAATAGCAATTGAGGGATGATGTAGTTGCTCAGTATTAATGTATGAATACATTTGTACTATTTAACCAACCTCGAAATGGAGGATGTTATTAATTCGTCATTGAAGAAAGGTGTTTTCTGTGCACTTTTACCATATAACAAGGTTTTTTTGTAACATGCTACTCTAAAAGTTATTGTATTCATACGCAATGCAAATTTCGCTTAAAAAACAATGTTTTGCCAGGTATCTGCTAAAGGATATAAAATATCTGATAAAGATTTCAAAAAAGAGAGAAAACCACGGCAAATACATATCACACATTTAGCAATTTTTGTAATTTAATTTTAATTTAGTAAAAATGTATTCTACTACATTTTGTAATACGTCAAATATTTGGGATTTCATAATGGGAACTGGTTCCACAAAGGTGTTGTATGGAAGTAAGGAGTATCTTCGGAATCTTACGTCGGTAGATCGCCACGCATCAAGGTAATGGGCGTGATACGTTATACACTGACGCGACGTCTGAAGGTGAAACTTAGCAGCAGGAATCAAATCAAACAACTCCTCAGAGCATTCCCTGTCATATTTGCGGTAGAAAACACTGTGTGTCTCAACATCTCTACGCCACGCCAAAAAATCAAGCTAACTGATAATTATCCGATCATTGACAATCCGAGATAATCTGCGTTGGATGCGGTCAAAAGGAAGGATATAGCAGGTACTGGGAACCTCCTGCCTAGAGTTGAGAGCAGTATTACATGTGCGGTTGAATTTGCACTATGTAAAGTTGCAAGCGATGGGTCGGCTTGAAGTACAGCCTAAAAAACTAGTGACCTAGTTACACAATTTCTTAAGAAGACAGTAAGAAAAAAGTTTCTACAGAGGCGCCTTGTACTAAGCCCAATCAAAGCTTTCGCTATGTCCGAACTAACAGCCGAAATGCTTCTCCCTTGCTTTTAACTGCTTGCGCTCATCAGTCTGTCAAGTAAAAGATCACCAGCTGAACGTCTACGACGAAAACCGTATTATCGAATAGGGAAATTTTGGCTATTGGTTGGTGATGGGACGGATCCGGGCGGTTACATTTTTTAGTTAACGGGAGTACTAAAGCAGTCTTCCATGAACTCGGTACATTGCTTATGAATAGGAGAGCCGGAAAACCGGTGCCAACTTAGTAGCGCACACTATGAGACCGATCGGAGGGATGCCATTGGGCCCGGTCGACATATTGACGTCCAATAAAAAAGTGTTCTGCCTACTTCATTTCTGGCATAGACACTTCATACCGCGGGATAAAAGGCTGCGTATTTCATTGTCATCCAAAGTTGAGTTGAAATCGAAAAGAGAGTCCAGGAGTTCAGCTTTCTCTTTCATATCATGGGTCAATGAGTCATCACTCCGGTACAAAGATGGTAATGGTGGCTTCTCGAAATTTCCTCGGACAGCGTTGGTGATCGATTAGACTTTATTATAACGTAACAGCTTTTGTGGTAATGAAACGGCCAACTGTCATATTTTGACAAAGGTGTAAAGTTTATGATGTAATGGTTTGTAGATTTAGGCGTCTAGTTACAAGCTTCACTCTATTTGAGATTCGATGTATATCGACAGTGCAAGCCATAATAATATGGTCTCGTCTAGGCAAATTTTACGCTAACCTATTTTTGATTGGATTAGCTTCATAGGAACTATTATTGTAACATTTTCAGTTGCATTTTTAACTATGGCTAGTGATCATTGTACCTCGTATCAATAAAGAAGCTTTATATAAGTGAAAGTTACATTATTTCACTAAATAGCTATAGGACCATCACATCCTTAGCCTACAAGAATTTTAATCACTTAATCTGACGTTTGAAATATATCGTCTTACATTATTAGACAGGTTTATATTTTCCGCTGTAATAATTCGCTTTGAGGATAATCTTACTAAGATGATGTAATCTAAAAAAGCTCATTTGTTCTAAAAATCGTTTCCATAATTTACGATAAGTTTTACGTTCACTGAAATATCCATTTGTCTTAATAAAACGCCACGTTTATGTTGTCTTATTCTTATAAAGATTTTTTTACGTGAGAATTACGAACGGTTAAACATTATTCAACATGATCATCGTCGCTTTTCATAAGAATGGGGCTGGGAAAAAATAGTCAAAGATACAGACTAAAGAATGAGAAGCCATATTGTATGCTGTATTGCATTCAGTCGTGTATAGTACATTATTTGAGCATAAAACTAAATTGAAAAATTGAACACTTTTTATTTTGGACTAAACTTAGATGACTACATACGACTTAGAAAATGTCATGTTGTTTGCTTTCTGTATAAAAATTTATTTAATACGTTATCTCTTTAGGCAGTTTTTGTACATGCCTACTTATTTTATATTATTATATTATTTTATATTTATGCGGTGCTAAGAGTCTGATTTAGCTGATGCATAGCACTCCATCATCTAATAATGACCGATTGTACTGGTAGAAGATTAGGTATACCCGTTCAGTGTAACTATCGAAATAATGGGTTGTCACATCCTGACACCATTAACATAAATCTACTAAATACTTGAAACTCGTAGCAATTTTACATTTGAATTCATAGATACGATAATTACTACTAACAATAGAATCATAATTCATTTTCTTGGCTTAAATATAGCCTATATGTTGGCACTGGCCCAAAATTATGATTTAATTCATTACCGATTGGCTCAAGTTCACGAGATCCGGTAAATTTACTAAAATAAAGTAATTTACTCTTTATTATACACAAAACAGTTATAACTCAAGTAAATATTTTTTATAGCAAAAGACGGCGAACGATTACGCGTCTCCCCGGATGCTAAGAAACTAGTAAAAGATATAGTTAAAATATTACAACTATTAAGAAAGTAATATAACATGTGTTTTAACTGTAAAAACATAGTTATTTTAAAGAAATTTCGAATAACAATTTGCAATTTTATAAATATTATAAACTTATGTATTGGTGGTAATTTTATTGCGGACTCGCTAAACTAGTTGTAAGTTATCGCTGTCTTCTTTCATTGAAAGTAACAGAAAGAGACAAAACACTTTTAGTGTTGACAAATTAGATCGTACACGTTACTTCTACAGACGTTTAATCTGTCACTCGGAAAACGTTGATTAAAAACATCACAATTTGACATGTTCGGACTAATCTGACATATCTAAAACGTTCCATCTCTTTTGTTTTTGTTTCATTTGAAAAAGATAGCATGCATCAATAAATAAAATAAGTTTAATTTGTGAACCGCAGAAATACTACTATTGTCAACACTTTACTGCTTTTCCAACAAGATTTGAGAATGTCGCAACTTAGATAGTCATACGCATATTCCCTCGGAGTGAAAGAGACGGAAAGTTTTCTCAGGATCGCCCATATTATGCTAATACGTCTGCTGTTTTAAAATTAAACTCGTAAAATGAGCTGCAGTCCGAGTATATCTGGCGATTGATTTATTCACTTCGCAAAGGTTAAAATAATCCTCTTACTGTTTTGGTATCGCTAAATATAAAACCTAATTGTGGTTATCAAAATATTAGAGGTGTGCCAAATATACGATGTTTTGTAAACACACGTGTCAAAATATAAACAATACTTTTGGTTGTACAATTATTTTCCCGTGTTAATTTCGGTCTTTTAATGAATACCTAACCATATATATACACGTTTTTTGGAGACAACGCTTTTACTTATCCACTGTATACTTTATTTAACACTTTCTGTTACTTTCTAACCAACCGGTTTCATTTTTTACAACATCATCATGTTACTCCATACATCTAACCAAATAGGTATTGAACGTTAAATCAAAAAGTCCTTTTTATCTTTAGTTTCAAAGCCCTGATGATGCTGTAAAAAGTGAACCCGGTTGGCTAGAAAGTAACAGAAAGTGTTAAATAAAGTATACAGTGGATAAGTACAAGTATTATCTCCAAAAAACGTGTATATACGATGGAATTCCACAAACTGCCGACGATAGCAAGTATAGATTCTACCTAGCCATATGATTTTATGAAATGCAAAAAAAATGCAAGCATCGGTTAATTTGTTATATAAGACTGTTCCTATTGTGGTAAAGTTTTGTTGCGACTCGCTATTT
This sequence comes from Calephelis virginiensis, assembly GCA_002245475.1. NCBI lineage: Eukaryota > Metazoa > Arthropoda > Insecta > Lepidoptera > Riodinidae > Calephelis > Calephelis virginiensis. The sequence continues at coordinate 87,050 of NJDC01002820.1, read as the reverse complement.
TACTATCTTAACTATTTCTAAAACCCGAAAACGCAAAGTTTAGAACATCGTATTTTTGGGTTATTCTTATTTATTAAGTTTATTTTGAACCAACTCTCCCCTGATGGTCCGGGCTCCTTTGCAGAATAGACCATCTGCCTTCCTGTCAGGCAGCTCGTAAAAGGCGAGCATAGGCTTACCGTCGCTGATACCATAACATCTGACTAGGTGGTAGAGTCTTGGAAGGCAAACAAGCAGGCGGATTTCCTGATGGTAAGTTTCGCACTGACTCGTCCCGATTGTTACCACCGCCTTACCTATTCCTGCCGCCATAGCGTCAGTGCTTGCCATTGACGTGTTCCGGTTCGGAGGATAAAGTATCCGGTAAACTTACTTTTGCTCGAAGCCAAACATCCCGGCTTCATGTTGGCAGAGCAACATTAACACCTTTATTTATTTATTTACCGCACTCTACTACTCTAGGCGGCGTGAATTTCTTACCATCAGGAAATCCGCCTGCTTGTTTGCCTTCCAAGACGCTACCATCTAGTCACACACACAGTGTTAGTGACAGTAAGCCTATGCTTGACTTTGACGAGCTGCGTGGTAGGAAGGCAGATGGTCTATTCTGCAATGGAGCCCGGAACAACACGGAGGGAAACACTGGTGCGTTCCACAGTGCATGTTATGCTTGTGATCTTGTACAAGGCGTGCAAGTCTGTTTGCTCATCTGTTTTCCTTCACGACAGTGGCTAATACTGATATCATGACGGCAAAAATAATTAATATGAATCCTGATGAGCTCATCCACAAAACCCTACCTACTATCTAGCATTTTGTTACGAAATTTTCAATCTATATTATAAAAATTAATCGCTAAATGTGTTTGTAAGCGCATGACTTCCGAACGACTGAATCGATTTGGCTAATTCTTTTTTTGTTATGGTAGTAATTATTGTCAAAAGAAGGTTCTAATGAAAAGAAAAACCAGGATGATTTAAAATGGAAACATAATATTTTACTGTTTTCCATACAAACAACGCTATTTTATCTAGCTATTCCGGCGAAATTCGCCGGAATAGCTAGTGTGTTATAATTTACATATATTATTATTTTAATTTACATGAAATGGCAGCACATTCTATTAAAAAACAATACTTTTTTAGAACTATATAAAAGTCGGGATAAAACTAATACACATCCAGTATTTATTTACAGCAACGTGTTTGCACACAAATCTTCTTCAGTAACACGTCTGCGTGCAGACATTTATTTGTAGAGTTGAAGATGGAGTGAGATTTATTACAAAACAGTATTAGAGATTTTAGCGTAGTCCGCCATATTGCTGGCGTAATGTCTACCTGGTGTTCAGTTTATAACATTTTAATTGTTAACCTCCTGTGAGACAAGAGTATGCGATTCATGACTTGCGTGTTTTAATGTTTGCGAAAATAGAAATGGTTGGAATAAAAATGCAAAATTTTACTTTTTTTATAAAATTTAAAAATTGATCCTGAAAGCCTCTGTCATATGTTTGTCGGTAATTATTTACTTATGAACTGGGACTTTTTTATTTAACTGCCTTAGGGTCACTTGCACATTACGGTGTCACAAATAATATTGAGTTAAACTGTCAAATATAAAGTGATTCAAACCAAGTAAGACGCTAACTCAGTGTTAAATACTTAACCCAGGAACGTGCAAGTGGCCCTTACAGGTGTAATATTCTATTTAAAGTGAAAACGTTTAGTTTAATGGACTTTGGAATATATCCCAAATTCCCTTCTTGTATCTTTCTTTATTTTCGCCTTTCTTTCTTTTTTCTGTACTACTGATTTCTACTGATTGAGTGTCTACTGATTTGTTGCTGGCAACAAAATAAAAATGTGTTTTTTAATATTCGTATAAAAACAATATCGTCAGGGATTGGCTAAGTGTTTTGTAGGATATGGGATTACCACCTTTTAGATTGTGAGATTTAGTATTATTGGCTAGTAGTGGGTGACCCAGATGCACCTCTGCTTTCTCCTTCGTGTGTAAAGAATTTTTTATAAACCTTCCAGAAAAAATCCATGGAATAGACGCTATTTTACGATTTTATAATATACTAATAATTGTCTCTGTGCTCTAGCGGTTCAGTTGTTGGACTTGACTGCATGAGGTCCCGGGTTTGAATCCCGGGTCGGGCAACAAAAAGAAAATTGGGTTTTCCAATTTTCTAATAAAAAAACTTTTGCTCGGGATTGGAAATGTGCCCGGTTGGCGATAGGCGTGTCACCTATCACATTGTGGGACTTTGTCTTCGACTAGTCGTGGGTACCACTTCGGGGATATGGGCGTAAAGATACTTTGTTTAATAATATATTAACTGTCCCGCCGAATATCGATGAACCCGTTCAATTTGTATGGGAAAACTTGAAAATGTTTACCTTTTTTTGGTTTCCCCGCAACTTTTCCTATAAACCATGTTTTAAAAAATATTTCGTTTAAGGTGAGCTACCTCTATCACTTGAGGTGATGAAATATAGATAACAATCCATTCTCAAATTTAATGAGTGCATCTAAAAAGTTTTATTAAAATCGGTTCAGCCGTTTAGAAGGATTAGGGTAACAAACACTGTGACATAAAATTTTTAGATGTATAGATGTCCAACAACCACTAGCAGCATTTTAAAGTCCAGTGCGATAAGAGTTCAATCAGTGGCATTGATTTATTTTTGTACCAGTAGTACTATTAAAAGCAAGCGAATAGCAGAGCAAATCTCAGCTGGGAGGCGGTCT
>NJDC01002820.1:73345-83868 GCA_002245475.1 Calephelis virginiensis | reverse complement strand
AGAATAATAAAAAGTAAGTATCTTGTTAATGCCTCTGTGGTCTAGCGGTCCGGGTGTTGAACTTGACTGCATGAGGTCCCGGGTTCGAATCCCGGGTCGGCAAACAAAAAGAAAATTGGATTTTCCAATTTTCTAATTTAAAAAAATGTTGGTTGGGATTGGAATTTTGCTCGGTTGGCGATAGGCTTGCCACCTATCACATTGTGGGACTTAGTATCTTCGGCTAATCGTGGGTGCCTTGGTTGTACCTCTGACTACTACTTCGGGGATATGGGTGTGAAGATACTTTTGTTAATGTATTAGGTTAAATGTAGTTTAGTTTTATTTGCTTATTTGTACACTACAACCAGAATAAATTTATGCTAAAATTTTCTCTCTAGGGTTTGCTGTAAGAAATCTCTTCACGAGATAAGCTAATCCTATTGAACATTTTTTCCTAAAATTGCTAATTTTTGTGTTATTTCATTTGTGTACAATAAATAATAATAATAATTATTATTATTATCCCCGAAGAGGTAGATAGAGGCACAACCAGGGCACCCACGACTATAAGACACTAAGTCCCACAATGTGAAACGTCACAAGCCCATCGCTAACCGGGCACATATCCAATCCCAGGCAACGTTTAATAGAATATTGAAAATATAAAGTATCTTCACGCCCATATCCCCGAAGAGGTCGGCAGAGGTACAACCAAGGCACCCGCGACTAGCCGAAGACACTTAAGTCCCACAATGTGATAGGTGGCAAGCCTATCGCCAACCGGGCACATTTCCAGTCCCGACCAACATTTTTTTTTTATTAGAAAATCGGAAAAATCCAATTTTCTTTTTGTTGGCCGAGCCGGGATCCGAACCCGGGACCTCATGCAGTCAAGTCCAACACCCGGATCGCCCGGATCACATTTCACGACCAAATCACTCGGGTTTTATCTGAGAGTTTTGATAAGAGTCTCCGTAACCTACATGTTTGTATGAAAAGAGTAATGAATGTGCCGAATATTACAGTTTTGTAAGGATCGTGACACTTGTTACTCTATACTCTCGGCCTTGAAGATATGTTTCTGTTTTTTTTTTAATATTGAAAGGCAAACAAGCAAAGGGATCTCCAGATGGTAAGAAATTCACACTGCCTAGAGACACCAAACATGGTAAGTGTGCGTTGCCAACCTGAGGGTGGGATGTTAGGCCTCGAGCAAAAGTAAGTTTATCGGCTACCTTATTCTCAAAAATGGAAGATGTCAACGGTAAGCACTAACGCTATGGCGGTAGTACTAGTCCAGGCGAGTCGCTGCTGGTGACAATTTACGAGCTGCCAGGCAGGAAGGCAGATAGTCTTCTCTGCAAAGGGGCCCAGACCAACACGGCGTAAGTGTGTGTGTGTGTGTGTGTGTGTGTGTGTGTGTGTTTGTGTGTAAATACTGGTAAATTAAATACGAATAGCGTTTGATTTTTATTTTTTTATTAACTGAAACAACAAAGTGTGTACAGTATTACATTCTACGGTTAGTTGTTCGCTTGAGTAATGAAATTAAATGAATATTATTCCATTTATTTGTAAGCAATTTAAATTCAGCTCGCTTGTTGCTTCATTAAGAGCTAGGTGGAATAGTATTTCCAATAATTTGGATAGAGATCGTATTATGTAGCAAGAGTTTGTAATGAACGTAAAAGAGATTATTCAACTAAAATTTTATTTACGTCATTACTAATACATGCAAACATACATACATACATGCAAACATACATACATACATGCATACATACAACGAAATAATCGAATAGGAATAAGATTCATTTATTACGGTTATTCATTAACTATACGCCTCGTTTTGTTGGCTCTTTAATAAAACTTCGTTAGCAAAATCAACAATGTCTGGGATTTAATAAGTGCCCAATTGGCGATATATTTTCTGCACTATCATACTGTGGGACCTTATTACGTTTGGTTAAACGTGGGTGACTTTGCTGCACCTCTGCTTAACTTTTCTGGGATACAAGCGTGCAAATAGTTATTTTCCTACGATTATGTGAAGGTAAATAAAAGAAGAAACCGGCGTGTTTGTATGGAGAATCCGGGCAGTTCGGCCAGGATCGTGAGGTTTGGCACTCTATACTCTCTACCTACTCTGTAAGGGCTACCTAATTTGTATGTAAAAAAAAGACTAGTGATTGGTATAACCCGAATCAATGTCAATGACCTAGCTATTCCTTCCTCCTCGTAACATTTACTTACTATTGTTGCGTTCAAGTACCTCACTGTCAGTTTAGTAAATGGTTAGAGCATTCGTCAACAAGTGACAAAAGGGTGCAGGTTGAAATCCTGTCTGAGGGGATTTTTTTCATTTGTATATATATTTAATTCAACAAAATAAGACATAGATTATAATAATTTGTAAAGATTTTATTAACGATTGACAAGGCCAGGACAAGTTAGTAGCTGTTATTACATGAGAAAAGCCACTATTAAAATCTAGCCAAATAAAACTGAGTGAAGTCATCCGTAAACTAAAAACGAGATATTCCAGAGTCTAGAGCTCAACAAGGGGACACTCGACCTATTTCTGTGCATCGTTATGAAAATATTCCTAAAAACAACGGGCAAAATACAAAGAACTCAAAAAATCTATTTTGCAAGGGTTTTTGATCGTTAGCTACGAAAATTCTGAAGTATTTGCCTTTTTTGACCTTTGATTCATTTGCATTATTATTGGTTTTTGTAAGAAGCTAGCGTGGGTTAAACGGGTCGTTACCTATAAGAACACTAATTTATGCTCGGTTATAATCAAGATACTAGTCGTAAATTAAAAGTTTATGAACGGTAGTTTTCGTACGAATTGTACAAAATCTACCTACGGTCTTTCGTTGTCTGTTGATAAATCAAAGCACTTTGGGTAACTATAACCAACCCTTTTTTTAGATAAACAACTGACGGTTCTTTGAATGGAATAAAACAACATATGATTACAGTTGTACTTTAGTTTTTTTTATAATATGACAGACAAATAAATGAAAACCCACCCACCTACACAACCACAATATTAAATATGTGTCTTATAAGCCATTTTCATAAGAAAATTTATGATCTACCAAACTGGATTCAATACTGGATACAAATCTGGTCATTACAAATAACTATTCAATTAAAAATTTAAAAACTCCCGACACAAGAACTTAATTTCTCTTTAAAAAGTAAAAAAATCAAATAAAAGTTTACGAACGGTAGTTTTCGTACGAATTGTAAAAATCTAACTACGGTCTTTCGTTGTCTGTTGGTAAAATCAAAGCACTTTGTGTAACTATAAGTAACCCTTTTTTTAAATAAACAACTGATGGTTCTTTGATTATAGGAACAGTTTTAAACAGGTACCAAAATTCTGAACCCATTTTTGACTGTCAAAATTTTTAGCTCGCCTCGGAAAATTATGATCGAGGTGTCGTTCGATTCGTCATCGCATTTTGAAACTTTTTAAAAAATTTGAGTTTTGATTACAAAAATTACAAAAGTTATAAACAATTTAGTAAAAAAAGAAAGGGTGGTTTTGTTTTTTCAAAAAATATTCAAAAATTTCCGAAATTTAAAAAAGAGATCCATAAAGAGGAAGAAATTTCCTAAAAAAAAGTAATATCTCCCAGAACTCTAGGACCAATATTTATAATTTTTCTAGAGGGTTGAAAATACGGCCGAAAACGGGAACTCTTGCTTGCGTAAGCTCTGCCCACTTTGGAATTTTAATTAATAAATATTATTAAAACTTATTAACCAGACACTCCGCAATTCTAGGGTTCGACTCTCAACGGGGCAGACATTTGTGTGTTGAAAATTTAGGTGTCTGTATCTGAGTCTAGGTGTGTATATTCAATAATTAGGTGTTTATTATTTCTCTGTTATACGTAGGTAACACTATAAGTTTTGCGTAACTTAAAAAAACAACATGTTATGACCCAAATATTATGTTTATTGCTTTTCAAAATAATCTCCTTTACATTTTAAATATTTTGTCATGCAATTGAAGCATTTTTAAAAACAGGAGGACTACAGATCTGAAGGTATGTTTTCCATTAGCCATTGCCAATTGAATGTTATCACTACTTCTTCAGAGTTGGTAAAAGTGAAACCTCTCATCAAATATTTCATTTTGGGAAAAATACAGAAATCACAGGGTGCTAGGTCGGGGCTATGCGCAGGATGGGTGACAAGATGTACTTTTCGGAAGCTAAAAATGACTTTGTTTGTTGCCCGTGAGTGAAGAATCGTTATCATGCTGTAGGAGAATCCAGCCTTTGAGTCGTCTTTCGCGAACTTTTATCTAACACTCTAGGTAAACAAATAGTAGAATACCACTCGGCATTAACACTTTTTTGATCTTCAAGTGGAATTGTACAGATGGGATCCGTAGCTCAGAAAAAAAAGCGATATTTTTTATACTAACGTTTTCGCCTGTCTCAACTTTGTTGGCATATTCTCATTTTCAAACAACCATTCACAAGATTGCTGGTTTTTGTCGGGTTCAAAACAATAAATCCAAGTTTCGTCTCCTGCGACAATGTCATACACAGCATTAGAATGTCCGTGGTCGTACTTCAATAGCATCTGTGAACAAATCTGTGAACTCTGTCAGTTCATGAGGGATCCAACGACAACAAAGTTTCCAAACTTTCAATTCTTCGTGTAAAATTTTCTGAATTTAGCTCATACCAGTCCCCAACAATCCTATAATTGTCTCCCTAGAACTGTTTAACAGTAGCCACATTATTTTCGTTAACGGCTGTTGAAGGCCGCCCTTTTCGAAATCCGTTATGTAAAGAAACTCGACCTCTCTCAAATTCATCAAACCATTGCTTCACGGTGCTTCTCTCCCAAAAGTATTTTGAAGACGAGCGGCGCAGTCTCGCGGAGAAAGAGAACTTTTAAAATCATAAAAATCATCGCTCTAAAACCTTTTCGACTTAACTCCATTTTTGTTGTTTTCGTAGAACTTTGATGTGTGATAAAAAAATAATTGACAAAAATGCCAATTGTTTTTTTTATTACTAAGGAGGTTGCAACGTTTTAAAAATATAACATTTGAAATTAAAATAGTTCCGATTAGCCTGAAGTGCAAAACTTTTAGTGTGCCCCATGTTGGTATTATAGGTACAACCTTACCTAAGGCTGTAACATCTTTCTTAAATCTGTACTTCTCTATTCTATTTCCGTACACTAATATTATCAGTGCAAAAGTCTATCTGTCTTTATGTTACTTTTTATGGCTAAGCCTATAAAGAAGCCTATTTCCGCGGACCTATTAAAATAAATGCCATAAAATGTGCTAAATAGGGATTTAAGGGTGAAAAGTTTTTGAAGATCGTTAATTACTACAAGTTCCTAGCAATTTCCAAATTTTTTTGGTATAATACTCACGATCTTAAACTTTTAAATTGTGACACTAAATAAAAATTAAGTTAGCTGCAAATTATCAAAAAAACTACGGGTTGCACTCCGGTAGTGCAGGCAGAATTGAAAACTTGAATATTAACGATGCGCGTTTTTGATATTTCGGAATAGTTAGGGAATAATTTTGCACGAATTGCTTTAATTATAATTTATGTAGTAGAATATCATATTCATTTATTGCGCTATTATACACAAACATGACAACACGAACATTCGCGCAAGCGCCCTTCGCCGTCTTACGAATTTTCGATCAGGTCACGTGTCCTGACGCGAGTTTAGAAGTTTTTACCCATTCCAAAATTTTAACGGTTTTATTCCACGGACTCTTTCTTACGGTTTTTACTATCACATTTTTCTGAAGTTCGGTCGCGCAGAAAAATCCCTACCTCCTCCGAGCCTGCCGTGAGGAACTTCGTTCCAAAAATTTTAATCAATTTGTAGAAAGAAATATATTTTGCAGCAGGTTAAATAAACATATATTACGAACAAAATAAAAATAATAAATTTTCGATTGATAGCTGTACTCGTTTTCACTGATTGCTTCTGTACAATAACATTAATTTATTTTAAACTATTTTAATAGCCTGTGTTTAGTGTTAAATTTAGGTACTGAGTATTTATTTACTAAGCAAATAAATATCACAAAATTGAACTGCAAAAACTAGACCTGGAATTCGATTTTTTGCCAGTGAACTTTGAAAAGATGTGTGGAATGGACTGAAAAAATTGACAAAGAAATCTATACTTGAGATATCGATAAATATACATTAAAAAAGTCAGTCGAAATGAATTCGGTTGCACTTGTACCTACCCTTGTACATTTCGCGATTGACCCTCCATTCATCTCTATTAACCACGAATTATGGGTGAATAGGGAATGCGTATTTTTTTAACATTTTTGCATTAATCGCAAAGCTAAATGCATATTTTTTCATACAATGTTAAAGATACCACTCAGACTCACACATTTTGATTCTAATACCTATATATTTCCCTTAAAATTATCTGAAAATTCTGTGTAAAGTTGGAAATTGTCCCTATTCACTACATATTACGATGCTTATTCTATGTATATTATAATGATTAAATTATATATCGCAGTTATTCGTAGTATTTTAATACTTTTAAATAATAAGTAAAATTTATCAATTTGTGTGACATTTTGTTCAGTTAAAGTGCACAGATTCATAAAGAAAATAGTGTATCGTGTATGTCCACGTTGTCGCCAAATTTTAGCAAATGAGTTTGAGTAAGGAGGCCACTGCTTTACACAAGATCCTGACTTGACATTCTATAACGACTTATAACTAGGTATATCATATCAAACTGAGTTTACTAACTATGGAAGAAGTGGCAGCGTGGCCTTAGCATCTAGATTAGATGCTAAGGCCACAGAATCCCAGAATAGAACAAATTATTTAAAAAAATTAAAGAATCATACAAGACATAAAATGTTCCTGCGAGCCGCATGGGTTGTGCAAGGCTGAAGTTGATAAAAAATTTCATCGCTTTCGACAAAGTGAAAGTAACATTCTTTATTTAACCGTCCAAAGGCAATAAAAGCTAGGCATTTTTTCATTAAAACTAACAAGACACTGGTTATTTCACTTAAATTGTAAACTATTTCGCTACCTTGTCAAAACAATCACTTTCAGTTTTTTTGATAAATGTTTAACATTGGGATTGCATATTTCAATATAAGTGTATTAATAAAAACAAATAAAAATAAGAGATTCTTCATATTTTATAGGTCAGCACTACGTTTGAAATACAGGACGTATCTATTTTGAAATTCTATACAATTACTAGCAAAAGAAAATATGTTTATAAATAGTAATGCAAAATTTATCTACACTTAAATTGTGTGATCAGGTTAGACGAGGTTGACATCTCTCAACAAAAACTCTTTAAAATAATAATAATAATAATAATAAAAACTCTTTATTGTACAACAAAAACATATTAAAAGTACTACAACTATTACAACAGCAAGTAGATTATTTATACAAATGGCGGTTTTATCGCTAATAAGCGATTTCTTCCAAACAACCAAACATAGAATAAAACATAGAATAAAAAAATCTAAATCGGGTCTGACACCGCTTTACTTTCCTAAAGTTCAAGTTCAAGAAAAAGAAGCACCAAATGTAAAAGTTAACCCTACAAATGTGAACAGATGTATTCGGACGTAAATGCATGAACATTTATTTACCTACATTTTATATATTTGCAATGTATGTGTGCATTAATGAATCATTATCACCCACCTACCCATACGCCTTCACTTAATCAACGTAATATTAGCGGGTGGAAATCGCCCTGTTTAATTTGATATCACTAGGACAGGACTAATGAGATTTTCTTTCACTTATAAGAATAAGTTGAGATTGAAATCCTACGCCTGAAGTGAAATATAATATTGTTTGACTACAACAAATTAATACGGTTGGGCCAGAGGCGTATTATCCCTAAGGCAAAGGAGGCATGTGCCTAGGGGCGCGAGATAGACGCGCGCGCGTAAGTTTTTGACCAAAAATAACTATAAAAATTAATATTTTTGTCAAAACACATACACAGTCAGATCTGATTCCACAACGGCTTCATGGATGTCCATGTTCCTTCTGTCCTTGCTTTCTTCATTCTCATCACATACTTCATTCATAACTAAGTACACGTGTCCTGGTCTACCAAGTTATCTCTAATAGAGGGGCGCCAACGAGGTGTTTGCCTTGGGTGCTCTCTACATTTAATCCGCCTCTGGTCGGGCCTATGTTTAATGGATGTTAAAGGCTCTATTGATGATGGTGATCTGATGAAACAATTTTCTTATTAAATACAAATTCAACTAAGCATTATGGTACGACTAAATATCACATTGGTCCAGGTGATAAGTGTAGCACATCTGATAATCTTGCGTAGTAGTTTGTAAGAAGCGAGCAAAGACAAAACGGTTCACTAACAACAAGAACATAACAGTGCATGCAAGTGCTGTGCAGCAACTTGGCCGGGTAGGTATCCACCAATTTAACTATTTGTGCTGCTATAATGACAATATCATGTTCTGACCGAAAGGTAGGGTAGTCGGTAGAGTTGCACTAACATCCCGGCCAGAGGACTGCGACGCACGCATAAAATATCTATTTGGTCTAGGCATCTGTAGGTGTCTATAGGCTGCGGTTATCTCTTACCATCAACCATAAAAAATACTTTATGTAAGCTTTTTTGGGTACAAGTCTAGGTTCTTTTAGTAGTATATACAGTTTGCCTCCATTCTTGGAAAATTATGAGGTGGGGTCATAGGTTTCATTGTATTGTAATGCTGTTTCATATTTCTACTACCATTGTCCAATCTATGACGTTGCCATACTTGTCTTATCCTATTAATATTATAAATGCGAAAGTTTGTAAGTATGTATGTATGGATGTTTGTTACACTTTCACGCTCGAATGGCTGAACGGATTTGTCTGAAATTTAGAAGACAGATAGATTGTGACCTGGATTAACATATAGGCTATTTTTAATCCCGATCGCACACCGGGTTTCTGTGAAAACGCGGGCGAAGCCGCAGGTAGCAGCTAGTATCATATAAAAACACAAATAAAAACAAATTATTTCCATTGTCATTAATCCTTGATTACTTATTCATACTATAATAAAGTGTTTTTCAATTTAATCACATTACATATTCAGAAATTAACATCTGATGTTAATCGTATTGTTGGTAAAAGCTTTCAATAACATCACGTACATGCGGGGTAATTGAACAAATTGTGGTATTACGGTTCATACTGAAAACAGATATTGAATTTGTCGATGAGCAATATACAACAGAGTTTACAGTGGAAGATGTTGTAGTCTAGAATATTTCGTGGAATATGAAATTCGACTAGAATTATTTCAAGTCTAGATGCACAGTTCACTTGAATACAACGTAGTAGCTTTAAGAATATATTATACAGCTTTTGAAAGGTTTTTCTTTTCTTTCTTTAGGTTTTGGCCTTCGCGTTAGTATTTAGCCATTAGTCAAGTAGAAATTTGAATCAAATCATATATAAATTTCAATTAATTTTAATTAGTCACCAGTAACAAGTCGTCAGGAAGTCATGTCAGGCTCTTGGGTAAAGCGGTGGCTTGTTTACTCAAGCTCATGTAATGAGATTTGGCGGCAACGAGGAAATACACGATACGCTAATTTCTTCATGATTATTTCATTAGTGCACTTTCACTAAACAAAATTGTACAAAATGCCACCAAAACTGACTAATTTCACTCATTATCAACACGAAATTCAATAATTATGAAAAAACTTCGACCATCTTTTCTTTCGATGGCGCCAAACTCCCCTTTGAAAGGTTGCGATGCTTATATGTAAGTGGCTAAGCGCAAATTAGGTAAAATGTTTTAGCGAGTCCTACTTTCGACAATTGACAGAATTTCAGTTTCTCTAAAATATCTATAACTTTTTACATTTTGTTTAAACATTCACGTTGTTATGATAGAGATGATTGTTTGAAAACGTTTTGGTCGAGACGCTATTTTTAAGTAACTTTTTGTAATTTTTAAGTAACTTTTTGTGGAATTTTACTATTTAGCACATTTTAGGTTGAATTTTGAAAAATATAGCTTTTCTTTAAACTCGGCTCTTTAACTGTATGCTTATTAAATTTCATCAAAATCAGGTTAGTGGCTTAGCCGCAAAAGAACATCAGAAAGATAAACAAATAGACATTTGACAAGGTGGTAGAGTTTTGCAGCGACTCGCCCGGATTGGTACCACCGCCTTACCTATTCCTGCCGAAATAACGTCATGACGTGTTCCGGTTCGGAGGGTCAGGTAGCCGGTAAACTTTCTTTTGCTCGAGGCCTAACATCCCGGCCTCAGGTTGGCAACGCACCATTACCACCTTTGGTGTCTGTAGGCGGCGTGAATCAGGAAATCCGTCTGCTTGTTTGCCTTCCAGTATCATAAAAAAAAATAGTATGGATTCAGTAAATATTAAACAATTTTGAAGTAATTATAGCAAAAGTATGCTACTTGGTATTATAATGTTACTATTACTGTCCTGTTTCTAGCACTGTGCAATAT
>NJDC01002820.1:62191-72785 GCA_002245475.1 Calephelis virginiensis | reverse complement strand
AGACAATAAATAATGTCTTAACTCCTTACACTTTATTTAATTTCTTACAAAATTAAATTATCGAATATTACATAAAAATATTGACTTGCATTTCCTCTTCACAACGCATCGTGACATCCCATTCTTAACCATTAGACAGAATCATGCTGTCTTTGTCCCGCATTTTGAATTATTTTAACCAATCACACTGTCCACTAGCGATACACATCCAAGACGCCATCACAACATATTAGTAAATTCATCTTCTTAATAACATTGAAAATATTTCTCTCCTATTTAATCATACATTAATTTATATTTTAAAATTTCAATTAATAATTAGTATCATATTACCCATACATTCCTGTAATTACTCAGGTATCTTTTATATTTGGAATATCAACTATCCAGCCTTGTACCAACCTTTTGACTATATCAAACATTTGTTCTTTTCTACCCGCTTATTTGAGAAAAATGTTTAAAATCGTTTTGGTTCGATTTAATAAATAAGCCGCCAATTTTTAATTTGCTAACAACCCATCAAGCACAACCTAACTAAATTTCGACCCAATTGATTTATGTACTAAGCATTAATTGATATTATTCATTCCAAATCGTATATTCTCGAACTTTTGATTTTAAACTGTAAAATCTCTATTTTTCTTACAAACAATTATTAGACCTTATACTATGTGTTTATTATGATATAATTATTTGTGAAATTATCTTAAAGCCTCATTGAGAAACTCCAAATTATAGCCTAAACACTTATTTCCTGTTTAAATTGTTAGCGCCTGTAAATATTTTTAACAACAATACACCAAAGCAACGAACGTCCAAGTATTTAGACTAAGGTTCGTTACATACTCCTTGCTTTGAAACGTCCGACAAGTTACTAATAAATATAATGGTAAACATATTAAATAAATTAGTTACTACAGTGTTAAGTTCTTATATGTTAAACATTTATATAATAAATATCTATTGTGTAAGGCTTGTATTTTTCTTAATATTATAATTTAAATTTCTGTTTTTGAAGTTATACTTATTTTAGGGCGATTGGGAAAATGATGAGAGTGGATTTTTACGATGCGCGCGCACACTGACAGATAAATGTGACAGTCTGAAGTTAGACTTTGCTACCGGCAGAAAAAACAACACCCTAAAGTTAGTTGCGAACCTTTTCATTTTTTAGATATGTAAAAAAAAATATCACGCAAAAATAAATTTTATTTATATTTTATGATTTTTAATTATTGCTGCATGCTATTTATGTATATTTATGTATGTATGCGTTGTGTTAAACGTGAAGATATTATTTAGTTATATATTTAAATACTTTATTGCATTGAAATATTTACACATAACTAAACTCAACATCAGTTAGCATTTTTTATGCACTGAATACAACATGAATTTTTCGGAACATTCTTTCGCTCTAAGCAGAACGTTAAACACTAAAATCTGTTTCGAATTTACCATTTTAACACATTAATTTTAATAAACCTCTTTCGCTATTATAATAAATCTATACAAAATGTGATGTTATCGTATTATCAAACAGGAAAAAAATTTACAAAATATGATACCATATGTTTTTTGTAACAATTATTATTTGTATAGTACAACCTCAATAGTTGCGCACATCTGGCTCAGTACAATGGTTAATGGCTATTAAGTTCGCAAAAGCAAACAATGACATTTACGAGTTTAGGGGGGTGATTATATATCTCAGTTGCCAACTCAAACTGCAAAAGTGTACATCAAA
Source organism: Calephelis virginiensis (assembly GCA_002245475.1). NCBI lineage: Eukaryota > Metazoa > Arthropoda > Insecta > Lepidoptera > Riodinidae > Calephelis > Calephelis virginiensis. The sequence continues at coordinate 71,038 of NJDC01002820.1, read as the reverse complement.
TGACGTCATTTGTGTTTGCTATCTCTATTGTATTTCTATTGGTCACTGGAGATAGCAAATATAAAACACGTCATTTGACAGTTATTTGTTGTACACTTTTCCATTTTGAGTGGGTAACTGAGTTACATAATCAACCCCCTGGTCCTATTGTAGTTTGTTAAAACAAAAACCATAAAACGCAGATAACGTGTCTTCTTCGCCATTATAATTAAAATAGTGCCGCCTTTCTTGATCTTTAGGTCAGTTTTTTACTTTTCTACACAAAATGTGATGCTATCATAGTATTAAAAACGAAAAAACTTTTCGTGGTATTTTTGTAATATGTGTCATTTAGTTATCTAGGAAAATAACAACTAAAACAACTAGCGCCAACTGGCTAGACATCCAATCCCGGGCAGCGCCATTTCCATTAGAAAACTTAAAACACACACTTTCCACTTTTTCCTATTGCCCGACTCGGGGTCGAACCCGAGACCTCAAGAAGCTAAGTCCGACACCAAACCGCCAGGCCACAGTGGCAACCAGAAAAAAAACTTCCATTATTTTTTTACTAAATATACACTATCCATTATGTTTTGGCAAGATAGAAGATAAACAAACACACTTTCCCTTATATAATATTACTACTACGAATATAGTACTACTGTCTACTAAATTACTGTACTAGTATTGACCTGTAAATATCATTCATTCACAGTAGTATGCCATTCTTGTTCATTCGGTCATTTGATGATTCCCAACCCTATTCATTGTCTACGGCTTCCTAATGTCACTGTTCCGCCATTGTTGTTTACCAAATTGGACTCCTAAGAAAAAACAGACCTTACTTATATACTTATTATTTTGCAAATAAATATTTTTTTGTTGTGTTCGTACTATGATATTACTTTTATTAAATTACTAAAACATCATCATTACAACATCATCTATTCGTAATATTCCATGATATCTCAATAAGTACTCTAACGGCCATTGTTAATAATGTAGATACATTCAATCTAATGGATTTCAAGCAATCTAGATAGCTGCGTATCCGGCGGCCTATCCTATACCTAATTGCCATCTTTATCCTGTTCACAGATATGTTATTGGCAAGCGATAACATAAAAATGGATCAAAATATCAATCTTGGACAGCACGTTTTGGATTAGGATTCATTATTAATATTGGCCGTAAGGCTATAACCTTATAGTATAATATAGTATGTATACATACTATTTGAAATTTTATGTGAAAGTCTCATTTTTTATCCGATTTTTTTTTTAATTGTAAATAAGATTGTAAATAATAATAACAAATAAATATAACTGGACAAGATAAACAAATTGAACTAACTCCAAAGTAAGCAAATTATATGCTTGTGTTTTGGGTGTTAGTCAACAATACTAATACATAGAAATACTTACGTAAATAGATTCCAGAATAAATTTAATAAGCACCCAGACCTGGAAATGCAGACATCTAAATATTCATCACACAAATGCCTGCCCCCGTCGGGAATCGAATCCGAATCTCGCGGTTGGTCGATGTAGTTAGGCGTGTACGCTAGCCACTCGACCAACAAGGCGGTCAAGTGTAGTGAATATATAATGTTAGTATTATCAATACGTTTGCTATATAGTACTAACATATTATAATGTAATTTCGTATTCAAATAAATTTATTTGTAAAATGTGGATACATACACGTATTATTAACATTGGCAAGCATATTAAAAAAATAACAGTAATACCTACTTTGAATTTAAATCAAAGCATGCTACTAATTACTTCAAAGTAAATATTATAATTTGAACTCATGTTTAATGTAGCGTAGTCTACTCCATCCCTCAAATGCTCCACATGCCAGCAATCAATACAAAGGTAAATATTTTAATGAGTCGAAAGTAGGTTAAGGGTTATTGGTCGCGTTTTTGTTTACTGCTATGTAGGTTTCATTTTTCGTAATACGTTTTCACTAGGCTACGCTCACGGTTTTGTTCAAGTGCATTTGCAAGTGTGTGTTGCATTTTCTTTAATTAAAGATGTCTCTATCATACCGATTGATTGTGATAAAACTCATTGAATAGTTTAAGTTAGTCGTCTTATTTTTTAAAAGTGAAACAGGATTAAAATGACAAAAAAAGTTGGACTGGACTAAGATTACATTGCAGCAGCTCAACCGGATTGCCACCACTGCTTTCTTCTGTCACCGTCAGTGTCCGCATTAGCAACAGGGGCTTGAGTTTTGGCGCCATCGAGAGAAAAGATGGTAGAAGTTTTTTCATAATTATTGAATTTCGTGTTAATGTTGAGTGAAATTAGTTAACTTTGATGGCGTTTTGTACAATTATGTTCAGTGAAAGTGCACAAATGAAATAATCATGGAGAAATTAGCGTATCGTATATTTCCTCGTTGCCGCCAAATCTCATTACATGACCTTGTGTAAAAAGGCCACCGCTTTACCCAAGAGCCTGACATGACTTACTGACGACTTATGACTGATGACTAATTATAATTGATATAAAATTTGATGCAAATTTCTACTTGACTGATGGCAAAATACTAACGAGATTGCCAAAACCTAAAGAAAGAAAAAAAACAGGGGCTTGACATTTTCGTTTGAAAGCTAGAGACTATTATAGCCTCTAGCTTTAACACAAAAATGAATAAATATACTATCTACCGATTTGACCTTAATCATAACCTAGTATGAGCTCATACTAGGCTACGATATGGGTAATTATTGATCCTTCAATATGATTTCAACCAGATCAAAACCTAGTAGAAGCTGTTACTAGGTTTCGATATAGTTTTCAAGGTCTAAGATTTTAATTTGTTTTTGTTTCAAGGTGTTTTTCTCTTTTAAAACATGTAATATAAATATTTTTAAACAAAAATGTACCTCAAACAAATGCTACGGTACCGATCTTTTTCTTCAATATACATTTCAGGTCAGATATTTAGTAATTCACGACGGCTGAGGCAAAAAATGTTTTTCTGTGTTTCTGTTTGGTCAAAATACTTACTAGATTTTGAAATGGGGCAGCCGTATGGGTAGCCAGTATAATTGCACAAGTGACACGTCACACTCCTAACGTCAGTGGTATTTAGAAGCAAAGGTTAAGAGTTGCCACCTTGTTCACTATCTTGTATCGTATCGTGTATATCGTGTTAACTTAACTATGTAACTTGTAAACTGATTTTCAGTAGCGACCTGTCCTACACATTCTTATCTTGAAATAATATCTGAAATATAACCACAATCATGATTAGTCACTACTCTTTGACGATTTTGTTCGAAAATCATTTAAAATATTATTTAAAGTCGAAACTGGTAAAACAAGGTAAATATGTAAATTGTAAGTTTTATCTCATAGGGTACGGAAAGGGAGCTTCCTGCACTCCTTGGTCTCTTTTGTTAATTAGCTAATTGTATGACGAAAGCTAAGGTATGAAGGCATGATTTTTTCTAACATTTTTAATTATTTATACGGGATACTCACGATCTCTTTTTATTTTATTTGTCGATATTTCGGCCTAGTTGCATAAGCCGTGGCCACGTCGACGTGGTGGTGGAATAAAATAAAAAGAGATCGTGAGTATCCCGTATAAATAATTAAAAATGTTATTAATACGCGACGATTTAAGTTTAAAATCCTATGATTTTTTGTACCTAAAATATACAAGAAAACATTTGTTCCAGAATGAAACGCTACATCTATTTTCTCCCCTAAAGCCTTTGTTACATTATGAGCTTGTGCTAATTATAGATTTAAACAGGCAGACCGCACTCAAACTTTCTTAATAAGGATACAGATTAGATACTTGACGGGTCTTTTAGAAGGGAAACAAAAGATTCCATTTAGCTTAAGGAGATCTGTTGTCTCTATCTACTTGCTTAGCCTTAGAAACTTTGCAAAATACAAAATGATTCTAATATTTTAAAAGGAAAAGATAATAATAAAAAAGCATTTTCAAGATAAAAGTAACAGTATTACAAAAAATATTAAGTTACAGTATCAATTAAAATCTAGGTAAATATTTAAGATTGGTTCAGTTTATTTCTGGTACGCTGGAACAAGCAGAGTAAAATAGCTATCTAGATATTGACAAAAAAAACTTAAAAAAATATCAGGTTAGATATTATATGCTTCAGCTATCTCAATATCAAATAATGTAAATAATATCACAGTATGTTTCTTTCTGGAGTATTTTCAACATTTGTAAGGTGTTACAAACGATATTTGTTTACATATATTTTTATTCATATATTGCCATAAATCTGTACTGTATGTTACGCGTCTGTGAATGACGTTCTCTCAATAAATACTGTCATATTTGCTATTGATGTATGATGATGTATTTTATTTTATTTACTATTTGCATTGTAACTTATTTGCAAAATAATTTAACTAGATTGCATTTTTGCGAGTGTTTTTTTTATTTTTCTTTCTTTCTCTTTTTTCTATTTAAACATATTAAAATACTATAAAAATTAGTAATTATATGTAAATTTATTATGACTTAAATTATTATCCTGATTTTGCTAAACCATCACATATTTTGACAAAAAATATGCTAAGATAAGGTTTGTTGTCCAGTAAAAAGTTAAATGATACCATGATCTGACCAGTCTTGGTGCAATGAGTAAAAATGTGTTCATTAATACTTAAATAATGATATTATGAAAGAAACTTTGATTTAAATTAAGGGGAAAGGGATGAAAAAATTAAAAAAGAGATAAAAAATGCCTTTTTTTAAAATAACTTAATAACGGTAGGAAATAGAAAAAAAAGTTTCAAGTAAAAGTTGTAGAGAAAAAAATTCTTCACAAAAAAGTTCCTCTTCATTTTTTTGCTATCTGCTTTAGTTTAGTTGCAAAAAATAAAAATTAAATTTGCTTTGTAATTAATTATAATTGTCTTAAAAATAAAGTATAATTAATAGTACAGGGTCCCTGGACCTTTTTTACAATTTATTACTAACAAGCTAATTTTTCCTGAGTAGCTTAATTTTGACAAGACGCCTAACTTTTTTATCTTCAACAATTATCGTAAGTGGTAGCTAGCAAGGGTAGCAGGGATTAAATATGTCGATTTGACGAGTTTCAAAAATTAATTACTAACAGGGTCTTTGTTTGTTAATCCTCAATATAATTATTACAATAAACCGAAAAAACATTTGTCCTACAAAAAACAAGGTTTTAATGAAAGCGTCCCCTCCCTTAAACATGTATGTTTTACATGGTCATGTCAAATAATTACTAACCAGCTGATTTTTTCATACCTGCTACCCTTGCTAGCTACCACTTACGATAATTGTTGAAGATAAAAAAGTTGGGCGTCTTGTCAAAATTAAGCTACTCAGGAAAAATTAGCTTGTTAGTAATAAATTGTAAAAAAGGTCCAGGGTACTATAATTATAAGTGTTAGTACATATTTATGTGATACGCGCGCTTCGTGGTACAGGGCCGTAATAATTTTGGCAAGTTTTTATTATTAATTACAAAGCAAATTTAATTTTTTTTTTGCAGCTAAACTAAAGCAGCTGACAAAAAATGAAGAGGAATTTTTTGGTAAAGAATTTTTTTCTCTACAACTTTTACTTGCAACTTTTTTCTTTTTCCTACCGTAATTAAGTTATTTTTAAAAAAGGCATTTTTCAACCCTTTTTTTATTTTTTTCATCCATTTCCCCTTAATTTAATTCAAATTTCTTTTATAATATCATTATTTAAGTATTAATGAACACATTTTTGCTCATTGCGCCAAAACTAGTCAGATCATGGTTTCATTTAACTTTTTACTGGACTATAAGTAAAATAAAAAACAAAGTTTTAATAACGGAATAGAAAATAAAAGCAAATATTATGTACCAGTACTGATTTATCACGAGACTACAAGGTTCAAAAATTTACTCATGGCATGAACGAAATTTAATTACATTTGACGGATGCCCTAATAACCGACACCATAGATTTTCTTAGCAAGACACTTTAAACAGATTTATCGTTGCTATCTACTTTACCTAATTTACGGCTTTATTTTAAACAATTCTCGAATAAAATTTGTATGAGCTTGCTTAACATGGTCCTTATTTGAAATATATCCATACCCATATTATAAATTTGTCTAAATAAAAATTAAAAAGTACGTCTAGATACAACTCTTTAACGGTTAAGACAGAGTTAAGTTAAGTGATTATTATGATTTAAAAAAAAATTAAGTTTAAGTCAAATATACTGTATTTTTTTGCGAAAATGAACCCCCAAATTTTTTTGGTGGGGGATGACAATTTGTATGAAAATCATATTGAAGCTAACTAAATCTGATGTCTGAAGTAACTATTCTACACTGGCATGGCCGCGGTAAATCAGTTAGTATCATTTATAATAGTGGATATAAATGAATCAGATGCAAAGCTAGAATCCACTTCATAAAGTAGACAAATCTCTAGGAAAACAAAATTAAGAACTAAGTAAAGAATGCCAATGTTCGATTTATTCTTCTGAGAAAGTATGTTTACAATTAGCAGCCCGTTGCAGCTTCGCGAGTATGTACATATTAAATTTTTTTGTATCAATGGCACATAAAGCCTATCACCAGGAATGAGGTTGGATTTTAATGGTAAAAAAATGTAAAATCGATTCTAATTTTAGAACTTATTTAACGTTTATAAACAAACAATAATTTTTTTTTCGTTCAATATTAACTAATATTGAATGAAACATAAAAAAACAAAAAAAAATATCTTTATTTTTTCGTACTAAAAAGACTTATTAACTGAAGCCTACCTTTTGCTTAACTTTTTCAAAGTAAGTCGCTTGTAGAAGACTTATACGTTTGAAAACATTTTAACACTTTCAAAGTTTCGTAAATGTTAAGTTGAAGTTTTAGTCGCAATTTGCATGCCTTGAGGAAATTATTTACCACTAACTCGTCCATGCGACGTCTATACGTCAAGGAGGATAAGCGGAAACGAGAACGATCAATTTCCGTTCGGAAATACTTCCCGTGTCGAAAGATATAATGTGTCATCAGTTTCATTTAATGTTTCTTCTTCAAGTTGGATATTACAAATTGGCTCTTCGGTAAAAACAAAGTTTAGTAAATGCTTTATTTATAACGTCTCTGCTACCTCTTACCATCAGGAGACCAGTGTACTTCTTCGCTGACTTTGCACAAAAAAAAACGACGGGTTACAGTCCGGGATTGCCGGCAGAAGTAAAAACTTGAATAATAACGTTATGCATTTTTGATATTTTGGAATGGTTAGGGAATAATTTTACACGAATTGCTTTATCAGTATGAAAGTGCTATCATTTATGTGGTAGAATACAATATTCATTTATTGCGCTATCGTACACAAACATGACAAAACGAACATTCGCGCAAGCGCCTTGCGCCGTCTTACGAATTTTCGATTAGGTCACGTGTCCTGGCGCGAGTTCAGAAGTTTTTACCTATTCCAAAAAAAGTGTGCAACGCCGCTAAAGAAGATTTCACTTCAATTAAAAAACATTATCCAGTGGATTAAAATGGTCTATCTGCCTTTCTGTCTCGCAGCTTGTAAGAAACGAGCATAGGTTTTTATAACTTATTATCAATTGAACCACAGGTGGATGAGCATTTTGCAGCAACTTACGTGGTCTGAGCATCACCGCCTTACCGATTCCAACCACCACTTTTCTTCTTTTTTTAAAAGGCATCTAATGGCTGCGAGCCGTTGAACGGATAATGACAGTGTCATGTTCCCAGAGGATAGAATAGCCAGTAGACTTGTGCAAAAGGCTACCCTGGCCACAGGATTGGGACGTGCCTGAAAAAATTATTGTGTTATTAACAATCGCCGTCTTATTAAAAACTAGGAGTAAATTACTCCAAGGTTCAACCTGGTACTTTTTTTCTTTATTATAATTTGATACAGACTATCATATCAACTTAATTTTCTTCCCAGTAGTCCACGTTCATAAGTATTATTTTTCTATTACCATCAAGAGACCCTTGTACTTGTTTTCTAGATTTGAAAAATAGCACAGCGTTTTCACATAAAAAAAACAGCAAAATGAAATGTTTAGGAGGGTACGGACTCTGTAAAAAAAGTCTTTTTACCATTTTATAATACAGGGTACTCTTTTCCCCCGCTTTCTGAATATATGACGTAATTTCGTGCCCTTCCCATTTTGTTGCTCCAAAGCTGTTTGAGAGGCATTCTAATCTTATTGTCGGGCATACGGGATATCCTGTTAAGATGAGTTTGGGTTTCGGTTTAAATGAATTATCACATTAATTCAATTGTGCCTAGACGTATCAATTTGTATGAAAATAATATTTCTAAGTAAAATGATATTTATATTTTCGAGTTAACATTAAAACAAAATTAATATGCTTTTCTATTTGGTAAAAACAGTCAATTTAAAATAAATGAATGAAGGAATTAATGTACGGATACACTTTATTATGAACCAAAATTAAAAAAAATGATACTCTTTCACTTTTAATATTTAACTTAGATGCATAAAGACGGTATTATCGATATATTATATTCAGAGCGATCTCTGCTAGACAACCTCAGTATGTTTAATAGTATAAGTACAACCAATATACTAGAAGTCCGCATGGATATAGGATATTAAAGTAACTTCACGCCCAAATCCCCGAAGAGGTAGGCGGAAACACAACCAGGGCACCCACGCCTAGCCGAAGACACTAAGTCCCACAATGTGATAGGTGGCAAGCCTATCGCCAATCGGACACATTTCCAATCGCGACCAAATTTTTTTTATTAAAAAAATTCGAAAATCCAAATTTCTTTTTGTTGGCCGACCCGGGATTCGAACCCGGGACCTCATGCAGTCAAGTCCAAC
>NJDC01002820.1:37928-61398 GCA_002245475.1 Calephelis virginiensis | reverse complement strand
AATGTTTAGAAGGATACGGACTCTGTAAAAAAGGTCGTTTTACTATTTTATAATACAGGGTACTCTTTTCCCCCGCTTTTTGAATATATGACGTAATTTCGTGCCCTTCCCATTTTGTTGCTCCAAAGCTGTTTGAGAGGCGTTCTAATCTTCGTCGGGCATACGGGATATCCTGTTAAGATGTGTTTGGGTTTCGGTTTAAATGAATTATCACATTAATTCAATTGTGCCTAGACGTATCAATTTGTATGAAAATTATATTTCTAAGTAAAATGATATTTATATTTTCGAGTAATAACATTAAAACAAAATTAATATGCTTTTCTATTTGGTAAAAACAGTCAATTTAAAATGAATGAATGAATGAATGAATGAATGAAGAAATGAATGTACGGATACACTTTAACTTAGGTGCATAAAGGCGGTATTATCGCTTCAGAGCGATCTCTGCCAGACAACCTCAGTATGTTTAATAGTATAAGTACAACCAATATGCTAGAAGTCCGCATGGATATAGAATATTAAAGTAACTTCACGCCCAAATCCCCGAAGAGGTAGGCGGAAACACAACCAGGGCACCTACGACTAGCCGAAGACACTAAGTCCCACAATGTGATAGGTGACAAGCCTATCGCCAATCGGGCACATTTCCAATCGCAACCAATTTTTTTTTTATTAGAAAAATTGGAAAATCCAAATTTCTTTTTGTTGGCCGACCCGGGACCTCATGCAGTCAAGCCCAACACCTGGACCGCTAGACCACAGAGGCTATTTATAGGATGTATAGGATATTAAAAAATAAAATTTAAGTTTTCTGTAGGTGTAAGGGAATATTATAGTGTTAATATATTGATTTGAAAGTAACAGACTTAAGACCGATTCATAATCCAAAAATTTAAATATTCATAATTTGGGCAAACAACTACTAGAGTAACTTGTTTCTCGAATGTAGGAACCGGGAATTAGTGTAATAAACATAACTCCCGCTAAGAATGTTCGTAATTCAGCAGTAGCTGGTGCGAACTTTAAACACAGGGGGTGATTATTTCCTTATTCATTTACAGCTAGACGCTATACCATGCTAGATGTCTAAATACAAATCTATATATATAAAAATCAATGCCACTTTTGGTTGTAACTTTATAACTCAAGAACGGGCTCACCTATCCAAATCAAATTTTTAGGCTTTGTTTGAACTAGTTAGAAGATGGTTTATGTGAAGTGTGCATAAAATCTGTAGAGCGGTTTTTTGCATTTTGCAAAAAAAAAGCATTTTGTTAATGGGTATTTTTCAGTCATATTAAAACTTTTTTCAGTTGTTTTCTTTTTTCTTTTTTTGTTTAGTTCTGTTATGTCATTCATGCAGCCACTTATTTTTGGAAGTGCTTCGATAAAAAAAGTTTATACGTAGTGAAGCACGTACCGGACTGCTAGTAATTTATTATTGAAAACAGAGTTTTTGGCGACTAGTTTTTTTAGTAATTATTGAAATCCGTGTACATATTAGTAAATTTTGGTTACATTTTCTACAATTTCGTTTAGAAATAGCGTAGAAATTATGTATCCATGTAGTAATTGTATCATGATCTCCTTATTGCCGCAAATCTATATATACATAAATGAATTGCTGTTCGTTAGTCTCGTTAAAACTGGAAAACAGCTAAACCGTTTCGGCTCATATTGGTTTGAATGATATTTCAAGTACAGGGAAGGTTTAAAAGATTTATAAAAAAATAAGAGGAAAAGGGAAAAACTAAAAAACTACAGAAATCTAGGAAAAACATTTTATTTTTTCCCATACAAACTGAATGGGTGGAATGAAGTTCGCCGGAACAGTTAGTTGTTATTAAATACCTTGAGCAATGTGGCTACATCTTGACTCAAGATGTTAACATGATTTTCGATGACGACTTATACAGCCAAGACTTGGAATAAATTAAGCTCGGTTTTGCAAAATGTGATAAATTGATACAAACGAAACTGAATGGCAGATAATAATGCCAATGTCAGAAACTAAAAAAATGAGAATACTCAATTAAATCTTGCCGACACGACATAGAGATGTGGCAACTCCGTTGCCGCTACTAAAATAACATAGTAATTTCTTTTAAATTGGTGCATACTTTTCAATTGCAATTAGGTACCATTTTTTTTAATGATATTTGAAGGCAAACAAGCAGACGGATTTCCTGATGTTAAGAAATTCACGCCGCCTAGAGACACCAAAGGTGGTAATGGTGCGTTGCCAACCTGAGGCCGGGATGTTAGGCCTCGAGCAAAAGTAAGTTTACCGGCTACCTTATCCTCCGAACCGGAACACGTCATGACGTTATGGCAGCAGGAATAGGTAAGGTAATGGTACCAATCCGGACGAGTCGCTGCAAAATTCTACCACCTAGTCAGACGTCACGGTGTTAGTGAGCCTATGCTCGCCTTTTACGAGCTGCCTGGCAAGGAAGGCAGATGGTCTATTCTACAAAGGATCCCGAACCAACACGGGGAAAAAAAACCATTACCTAAAAGTCTACTTTCTCAGTTTTCCTACTACCATTTCCTGCCACACCACCAATGTCTCTTACCTTTTAAATCAGAACACCACGATCACAGCAGAAAACGATAAGATATATGTACATATGTACATTTCAAGTGTATTCAGTATGTACTAATAACAGAATTTAACCGTACTAGTTAAACTAATGTAACTATTAAATTAATTCGCTAGCGAGTGAAATGGCCCTTATTTTTCAACGTTAAAAGTATTAAAAAATAATCAATACAATAAAGCTTGAATTGTTAAAAATTTTGCCAAATGAAAATAATATAAAATATTTTTCCATCTCTAATAACAAATAAATAAACAAATAAGTATCCCTGGAAAAATCACACAAATTGAATCTAACCCCAAAGTAAGCAAATCATATATGCTTGTGTTGTGGGTGTTAGTCAACGATACTAGTACATAGAAATACTTAAATAGATACCAGAATAAATTTAATAAACATTTCCGGGTCTAGGACCCGGAAATGCAGACATCTAAATGTTTATCACACTAATGCCTGCCCCCGTCGGGAATCGAACCCGAGCCTCGCGGTTGGTTGATGTAGTTAGGCGAGTACGCTAGCCACTCGACCAACGAGGCGGTCAAATAACAGGAATTATCTCTTAATATCCCTATGATTAGTAAATATAAACATGTTTCATGTCGAACATAAATTGAATATACGCTGCCATAAAAAATATTAAAACATAAAAATTACATTAAAAATAACAGCCGTGAATTTATATGACCATAAATAATATTCCCTAACGGCGCGAATAAAAAGCTCAAAGCAACTCTAGAAGTGTACTAAACAGAGAGGGATATAATTTACAGTGCTTTTACAGTGTGACCATAATAGTGTGATGAACTAGGTATGTTATTTAAACTCTGGTTTAGTTAGGGATTAACAGGGCAGTTAATAAACTATTAAGAAACTGTATTACTGGCTGGCTAACTGCGACCTTTTCTTTATATTTCACTAGCGGCCCACCCCGGCTTCGAAAGGTTATAAAATATCAAAAAAAAATATAATAAAAAATAAATAATATTCGCACGGATATAAATAACTTTATCTGTTTAAAAAACCGCATCAAAATCCGTTGCGCAGTTTTAAAGATTTAAGCATACAAAGGGACATAGGGACAGAGGAAGCGACTTTGTTTTATGGCATTTATGGCATAAAAATACTATTTTAAATAAAGTGATTTCAAGATCGTCGAGTCGGCTAGTATATTATATTTAAAAAGATAGTATATCTGTAAAACAAAATAATGTGATAAATTTAAAACCAAATTTATTTCATTGAAATAAATACTTCATTTTCTGGAAGAAAGTTAATATTTTTACTGATTAATTCAGAATAATATTTTAAATAAAGACTTCTTTGTATATCACATTAAAAAGGATTTTCATACAAACTTTTAATCCCAGTTTCACCCCCTTATAGGTAGAATTTCCCGAAACGATCGTATCTACTAATTTTTATAAGTAGCCCTAAACTAAAAAATCATATTTCGAAAGAAATGTAAGTATCTTTACACCCATAGTCCGTCCTTAGCGGGTGTCTACTCAATATAACGACCCTACTCACCAAATTTCACGCCTGTAACATTAAAAGTTATTGCTCGGCGATGATTCATCAGTCATGCAATACATGTTATTTTATAAGTATAATTCAAACTAGTTTCCACATATGGCTTTGCGAGCTTATAAATTGTAGTTCTAAGCATTATCTTGGTATATGAACTAAATGAGTATAAAGTTTAATCAAAAACTAATTTGTAGTGTTTTTGTAAAATTAACAAACATCGTCCAATCACCCATCCTCATAAACTTTTGCATTTTTTGCGAGTATTAGTAGTAAATCTTTTAACTTTAATATTGTTATCTAATCAGATTATATAATCTTAGCTTCAATACTACTTTGGCTTTGTTTTTACAAACATTTTTTGAAGTGAAAACTTCTTAAGTGGCGTTGCGCACTTTTTTTGGAATTAGCAAAAACTTCTAAACTCGCGTCAGATCGTCAGATCGAAAATTCGTAAGATGGCGCAGGGCGCTTGCGCAAATGAGACGCCGAAGGGGAACGAATGTTCGTGTTGTTATTTTTGTGTACGATAGCGCAATAAATGAATATTGTATTCTACCACATAAATGATAGTACTTTCATACTGATAAAGCAATTCGTGTAAAATTATTCCCTAACCATTCCAAAATATCAAAAATGCATAACGTTATTATTCAAGTTTTTACTTCTGCCGGCAATCCCGGACTGTAATCCGTCGTTTTTTTTGTGCAAAGTCAGCGAAGAAGTACACTGGTCTCCTGATGGTAAGAGGTAGCAGAGACGTTATAGGAAGTCGCTGTCCTATGGCCGGGATGTACGAGTAACTCAATAGTTCAAGTATCTGGATACCCTCTAGGCAAGAACATGATAGTCAATATTGCGGTAGGCATAGGTAAGGCGGTGAATACACACACAAGTTGCTGCACAGATCTACCACCAGTGGTGTTCGGTCATGGCTTTACCTTCGCTGACCTCTTACAAGCTGCCAGGTAGGGAATCAGATAGTCTATTATTCTCAGCGGATCCGAACTAATACTAGGATAAACATCACCAATATCCACTTTTATCAATAAATTGCGATAATACACATCATTACTTATCTACATTAAGGTTGGTTTATTTTAAGATGTGAACTTTTGAATCGTTCATTTGAGTAATGGTATGTAATCTACGGTATAACATTTTTAATCAACGAAAATTAGGTGAAATTGGGTCGCCGCCATATTTGCCGTTTTGCATTTAACCGCATCGTAAAACATCCACTAATCAAATTTAGTTATTCTGTGACATTTTTAATGGTAAAAGCAAGCTTTTCCTATGGTGGTAAGAGACAGCCGTCGTTTAGACTATAGATGTTACTGGTAAGTTGTAGTTTTATGGCTGCAGATCTTCCATGTCTACAAGTATATCGCCAATGACGTCAGAAAAATGACTTTCTGGAGATTCAGACGCAAAACATGAGTCTACTAACCTATCTCAGTAATAATCGTATACCTAACCTTTGTTGACGTATAGATAATGTTGTCCAGCCAAGTCTGAAGCCAAATTGCGTTTCAGGCAAGAGGTTTTCGGATACCAGTACAACGTACGACAAGAGGGTTTGACAAAATTCTGACAAAAACGTTTCCAGAATTTGTCACTTAAAATGTTACAAATAAATCGGCTAATCGTGGATGTTCTATTAGGATATGATTGTGAAGGGTCTTTAATAATGTTGTCAAGATGTAGGATGAGACACGAATATCGTCATACATCTTCTATATCATTTAAGCAGTCAGTACTACCACTACCACTACCAACATAACTTCAATGCTCTTCATTGTTATATTCCGGTTTTGAATACTCTCTATACTGGAGTATTCTATTTGGGAGTAGGTAAAGTTACCTAAAAAGCTTAAATTCTCTTATTCATAACGCACATTTAACATTTTGTGTGCAGAACGTTTGTTTACTGTCGTCGGAATATCCGCTTCCTTGTTTGCCTTCCTACTTTCAGGGGATACACATTTATATATAAACAGACCCTACAAAATAATATTAAGAAATATAAATATTAATAGACGTAGTTGAGCTGAGCCGACAAACGTTGTCCTGTCTTATGATTTTTAACCGATTTTAAAAGAAGAAGGTGGTCAATTCGACTTTCCTTTTTTTTATTTTTTTTTGTTAATTCTTAAGTTAAGTTTTTTGTAAGATTGTTACGCGATTACTCGGTCGATAGCTAACCGATTTTCATAGTTCGTTTTAAAAAGATAAGTCATCATTCCTTAGTGGTCCCATATTAGTTTCCTACTTGTGCTTTTAAAACTAGTAGTAGGATGTTAATAAAATTTATTAGGGACCATATCGAAAAAATTTTTTTGAGTTTTCAAAATTGGTCCATCTGTTGAGACGTGATGCGATGACCAAAGCGAAATGCGGATTTATTTTTATGTAATAAGATAACTAGATTAACCATTTCTAAAAAAAATAAAGTTGGCCGGGTTTGGTTGTGCCCGGTTGGCGATAGGCTTGCCACCTATCACATTGTGGGACTCAGTATCTAGTCGTGAGTGCCCTGATTGTGCCCCTGCCTACGTCTTCGGCGATATGGGCGTGAAGACACTTTTACACAAAATTTTTATTTATGTTTATTTCCAACGTTTAAAAAGTTGGTTTCGTTTTACCTTTGACTTATTACGATAATTAGGGAAATTGTGTACCTTATAAATAATGAATGTAGGTACATCATAGCACTCGAGTTGAATTTTAAAGTTTATACGACGCGACCTTGATATTTGACGGTAGAAGCTTCTACTTTATGTGCTTTAATCGTACGATTAAAAGGTTTATGCAAGAAGCATATGGATATAACGGTTAATGGAAAAACGAATTTTTTTTGTATTTTGGCAATAGGGTTATCATCTGCAATTAGTCAAGTTTGAGATTACGTCAAGATAAGTTATTGACCCAAATCGAACTATAATTAGTCATATTATATCTTCATATAAAGTCACGTCAGTGTCTTAAGTAAAGTGCTGACCTCGTTAGAAAAATACTTGCTTAGGTACTTTTAACGAATTAAACAAGTATACGAGATGAAAAATTGTGATAGAGTCTATCAAAAAGTAATATCTATCTCAGTATTTATTGGGGTGCGGTGTCAACGTACAAGGATACGACTCTTTTGATGGTATGAAATAATCACGACATAAATATACCATATATGTTATAGGTGCGTCGATATCCTGTGTTTTTTTTATTTTATAGGAAGGCAAGCAAGCAGACGGATTTCCTGATGGTAAGATACTCACGCCGCTTAGAGACACCAGAGATGGTAATGGTGCGTTGCCAACCTGAAGTCCGGATGTTAGGCCTCGAGCAAAAGTAAGTTTACCGGCTACCACCGTCAGATGTCACGGTGTTAGTAATGATAAGCCTATGCTCGCTTTTTACAAACTGCCTGGCAGTCTGTAAAGGAGCCCGTACCAACACGGCGTAAACGCGGGGGGGGGGATTACATATTTGACCGTTAAAGTTACAAACATTTGTACACACAGACAACGAAATACACTACATACACACAAACGTGTGTGCGTGCGTGCGCGTGCGCGATAAACATATAAACGTATGCATAAACATTAACATAAAGATATGCTGTACTCCTGTCCTCTACTATCTAAATCTCGTCTATCAATCGACGAGCTATCCAGCAAGATATTATTTCCAGCTGACTTGTAAAAAGGAAGATAGAAACAGATAATAGTAGACTTGGTGTAGGTACCTGATTTTATGACTATAAAATGTAATTAATACTATTACAATACATAAGTTACTTCAAGACATGTAATAGTCTCAATGTATTTATTCTATTAAATAGAGGTGAGTGTTTTAAATAATACCGACACTTCGTAAAATATGGCTTCAGAACAAGGTGTTACAAATAAAAAGCCTAAACAAAGAGAAACACGGGAAAAAGTTCTGGTAAAATTATGCAAATAATTCTATTATGCCACAAAAGAATATTTGATTTGACAGTAAAAGCTGAAGAAATTATTTGAAACTTGAATATTTTAGGTTGAAAAAGTTTGGGTCTAATTATGAAACCTCAGTAATTAATGCCTTTTATTTTGAAGCCACCGCAAAATATCAATGTTAATTAACAAATTTATACAATAATAAAAGCTATGAAGTGCAAGATTGCCTCGCTTTTGATATGTTCCATAGTAACAAGCATAGACGAAGTTAAATTATATTAGCAGCTTGCTCGCAACTTCTTCAGCGTAGAATATGCACGATTTTCGCACAAAAAAATAAAAAATATATCTCTGTCATAGACCTTTGGGTATTTATTTAAAAAAATGCCTGTATTTGAACTCGGATATTTAGCTATATACCTATTAAAATCAATTAAATTCGGTTAAGCGGGTTAACCTTGAAAGAGCGATACGGAGAGCCTTATTTTTATAATTTTAGTATGGATTTATAATTTTAAGTTGGTGTATGCATTAATAGTTTACAAAAAATATTAATTTTGTGAGTCATGATTGAATGTTTACATGTTGTGAAAGTAAAATACAGATAAATAGTAATTCTGATTGCTGGAGAGTATGTTTTGCCATTCTCTTTAGAGACGTTCTACACGGTTATAGACATTTGTTGTAAATATTAGTATGCAATCGTTTGGACAGTAGATATAATCTAAATTTAATAGTAATCGAAAGATGGAAACAAAGTTTTCTCCAAGGTAAGCTTGTCCAGTGTTGTTATGTCTGTAATTTTTATTCTACAAAACTTAAGACTAGGAAATATATATTTTTAAATAGATAACCTGTAAAGCAAATACACATACTACAAAACAAAAAATAATAAATGAAATCAGACAACGCACTCATGAATTGTAGAAAAAATAAAATGTTGACTTTTGCCCCTCTCCCCCGACAACCACTTTAGTAAGCGGGATAAAAAGTAGCCTATAACCTTCCTCAGACTACGAAATACCTAATTGCCAAAGTTCTTTACGACCGCTCTAGTAGTACAATAGCAAGAAAAAAGAAAAAAGCGAGAAAGAAAAAACTTTTTATGTCACTCCTTTTAGCCGCCTTAACCTATTTTTTCAAAATATCTTCAATGTACATAATTCAGTCTTCTACAGATTTATAAGTATAAATAGGTATATTATATACTAAAAGATACATATGAATGTAGTAGACTTATTTTATACCGAGTAAAGCCACGTTTATTGACTAGTACGTAATAATAAATGGACTCACATATCATGTTGCGTGTGGAAGTCTATTATCTCTGGTAATAGGTTAATATCTTCAGTATACATGTGGCTGGAATTTGGCATGTAGTCTATGTTTTACAAATAAGTTAACAAAAGTAAGTAACCACTTAATATTTGAACTATGGTTGAGTATTATTTTCATTTTGTTTTTTTCATGACAGTTATTTTTTCAAAATATAATAGAATGTAAAACTCCGTGGCATTTTAATCCAGACATGTATGGATAATTTTTGTTAACATTTTTTATTTTGCCTGGTTCAAATAAAAATTAGATAAACATAGCTATAGGTATTTTTTTAAATAGTTTTACGCTCGAAACCCCTAAGAGGAAGG
Organism: Calephelis virginiensis; assembly: GCA_002245475.1. NCBI lineage: Eukaryota > Metazoa > Arthropoda > Insecta > Lepidoptera > Riodinidae > Calephelis > Calephelis virginiensis. The sequence continues at coordinate 51,690 of NJDC01002820.1, read as the reverse complement.
CAGAGGTACACACACGAGTAGCAGAAGACGCCGAGTCCTATATTTTTATATGTGGAAACCTATCGCCAACACGGCAACATATCCAATCCCGCGCAACGTAGTTTTTATACGAAATTGGAAAACACACATTTTCTTTTATATTGGCTTTTACATTTTATAAACAACTAGCGGACCCGGCGTACTTCGTATTGCTTGACATTAACATCTATTAACAGTATGCATGCAAAAGTATGAAATATCGTTTTTCCCGTTATTTTTGTTCAAAATAACCTTCTCCCAACAATAACCTACTTAACGAAAAAAAGCTAGTCTATTCATTTAGGCTATACGATGACCACGTGAAATGAAAATTTATTTGTATACGAAAACATATTATGTAAAATAAACGAAAAAATAATTTTAGTTGTAAAAGGTTTACAACTAAAACTATAAACCCACGACTATAAAAGGTTTTTGATGACACATTCCAGTGTAACCATTTTTTAGGACATACTTAAAGAGTATTTAACAATTGACTACCAGTTCATTATATCATATAATCATGTTACCAACATCGCCTTGACTCTTGACTAGGCAGTAGGTTTCTGGAACAACTTTTTAGATGTATATAACGACCTTACCTGTTTATGCTACGATAATGACCGTTTATTGTCATAGTGTTTTAAAAATAATACAAGCATAAATTCACCGCTTTAGTTTAGGACGAGACCCCGTTAAGGAGTTACGTTGTCACAGCGTCTTCGCAGCGTCGACGCAGCGTCGGCGTTGCGTCGCTTTCCATATATCTAGTCCACAAGTTTCGTTGCAACGACGCGACGCAATGTCTACCCTACCCTTTACATCAAAGCATGGGTCTGTCATTACCGTAGCAGAATAGCTAGGTAGCTGTCTGGTGGCCGAGGTGTACAGTTAATTGTACAAGGGTACCGGCTACTCTACTCTCTCCCCCAAAACATGTCTTTATGTCAGCAGAAATAGCTTATAAGGTAGGTGTCTACCCCTTGAGGATGTTACACGGAACTCTTTCACCAGTAATCTTGTTGCTAATTTTACTTTATCTTTGCTGACCTTTAATTACTAGCTGCCAGGGCGAAAAGTATGATCTATTCTACACAGAGTACCCAGACCAACACGGTGGAAATGTATTAAATAGTATAATAAAATAGAGTAGAATATAAATACTTTTATTATATAAAGTAAACCTTACATGAGGCACTAGTGACGAGTCTATATAATACTACAATTTGTAGTAAAAACTGTCCATTTTTTAAGATTAATGTTTTTAATTTATTAATGTTCCTTACTTATTTAAAATACTAATATTCTTAAAATTTATTTAAAACTACCTACTTCAGCGAACTTCGTTCTACCCGTTCAGTTTGTATGGGAAATATTTAAATGTTGTTTTTGATACTTTCCTGATAGTCGAATAAAATAAAAGTATTCGATGTCCGTTTCCTAATTCTAAGTTAACTCCCTTTTAATTTTCAGCCAAATCGGTTTAGTCGTTTTTGAGTTGTAAATAGTGTATTTAACACTTATTTGTCCTGAAATGTATAGGTTCGATGTAGTATTATGTAGCAACATATTGATAAACATAATATACACATATTACAACACTTATAAAATACATATTTGTACAACACTTTTTTTTAATTTCTATATTCTTAAGCTCTTGCTCAACCAGCGTCATAAACTGCATGAATTTTTTACCATCTGTTGCAATATAAATAATAGCAAAATAAGTATAAAATACCTTTATAATTTCCTTTTTATATTAGAACGTTAGTTTGCTATAATGGTATAATAAATAAAGACTGTAGTAATGGCTTCTTTATTAATTGCTAACATTACGGTCTGGGAAGGAAATTACATATTTATTCCAGAATTTTCTTTAACTGCCCTAACACGTTGCGCACACTGTTATTCTGTATTTATTCTATGAAAATAGGCATTTGTTATATAAAAGCAAACCAGCACATATGTTTCCTGGGGTAAGAAATATACGTCCAATAACAATGAACAACGAAAATGTTAGTAATGCGTTGCCGATCTCAATAAGTCAGTTGTTTACGTTAAACTGAAATACGACAGTTGCAAACACTGATACTGTACCTAAGAAGTTCCTAATAAAATAGCTAAACAGTTTATGACATTTTTATGCAACAAATTGTAATTCTATGAATAAATTGGCTTAGGCAAAGTCAATTAATAATGATACTACTCAAAATTAAAAACTCCCTATTAAAAGAATAATAAAAATCCCAATAAAAAAATAAACGCTTCATGATAGTAATCGATGTTTTATAACTCGAAGTAATAGTTCACACAAACTTTTGACGTATTCTTATTGTCATGATTTAAAGCTGTTTAGTATTTCAGCATAAAACTTTGATAATGGTTAAACTTGTAGAAGCAATATCTTTAGTTTTGACTTAAAAGCTTTCAATCATCTACTTGAAAGCTTTCAAACTTACGCCTTTTCTTAGAACAAACAATAGTTACACAAATATTAAATGATGGCATTTACAAAAATGTACACCGTGGACTTCATACAATCCTTAAAAGAACTTTCTTTTAAATTGATTTTATTAAATCAATTTTAAAATATTAACATAAACAAATGAGCTTATTAATTTCTAAAAGGATGGTAACGCAGCTGTAAGTCTTTTGAGTTTGCTTTTGTTCGGGGATGGCAAGTACTACTAACCACGAACTCCTTCGCCTCTTCTTCACTACATAGTACAAAACAAAGTCGCTACCTCTGTCGCTATGTCCATTTGTATGCTTAAATCTTTAAAACCACGCAACAGATTTTGATGCAGTTTTATTCAATAGATAAAGTGATTTGAAGGGGAAGGTTTATATGCATATTTCATAATCGTGCGAAACCGGGGCGGGCCTCTAGTATTATATAAATATGAATTGCTAAATGTTTTGTTAAGCGCATAACTTTCGAACGACTCAACCGATTTGGCTAATTCTTTTTTTGTTGTGTTGGTTATTGTCAGAAGAAGTTTCTTATAAATAGAAAACCGACCAATTTGCAGGGAAAATGGAAAAAAACTATACTTTATTTTTCACCATACAAACCGAACGAGTGGATCAAAGTTTGCCGTGACAGCTAGTATGCTATAGAAATCTGATAAGCAGGTATTGTCCACACATCGGAAACAAATTTAAAATAGGTATAAATTTGTTGCTATTTCGTTACTTTGGTCACTTTTGAAACAAAGCGTAGTTGGTTACTTTAGTTAAATATCGAAGAAAGTGAGGACAATTCCAGCTTTTAAAGTTATCTTAGCATTGACACAAAAATAAATCTAGAGAAAATCGCATTGGAAATATAATTTAAGTGATTTTTTGTAAAAATCAATTTCACTGTTTTAACCACCTTCATAAAATTAAGGACTAATTCGCCCCTGTGGTCTAGCGTTCCAGGTGTTAGACTTGACTACATGAAATCACGGGTTCGACTCCCGGGTCGGGCAACAAAAAGAATTTAAAAGATCAAAAAGATTTATCCAATTTTCTAATAAAAAAACGTTGCTCGGGATTGGATGGCGATGGCTTGCCACCTATCACATTGTGGGACTTAGTGTCTCCGGCTAGTCGTGGGTGCCCTAGTTGTGCCTCTGCCTACCTCGTCGGAGTTACGGGCGTGAAGATACTTCACATCAAGCTAATTCAATAGCAACACATTTTTACCTATTTCAAATTTGATTCCGATATATTGACTATGAATGCCAGACTGTTTTAAATAAAAATAACTAAGTTAAAAAAAACCGACTTCAAAACTAAAAAGTAAAAAATATATATTTAATATTAATTATATACTACCTGTTATTTAAATTATGTGCTATTTACTAATAGGTTTGTAGTCGGTGCCAAGCCAATTTAATACTTACTTATAATATAATTATTTGTTTAAGGCTTGGCACCGACTTCAAACCTTTTAGTAAATAGCGTCAGTGTACATATTTAAAAAAAATATACCGGCCGAATTGAGAACCTCCTCGTTTTAATGAAGTCGGTATAAAACGAATCTTTCTAAATATAAGCGAGTAGATTGTAATTCTTTCAGTTTACACTCCCAGTTCGCAATTCATTCATTCAGAATCGTTCATATATCAAGTCCAAAGCAGTTAAATGAAGTGTAGTTGCGAAAAACCACACGTGCTCTAAAAACACTTGGTGGTCTATTACAAAAAATTAAGGCGTGAATAAGCGGAGCGATTTTTTCAGTGAAATAAATTTTGAATCTTGTGTAAAAAGAACCTTTTGACAGTAGAAACTACTCGTATTCCTATCCAAAATCTAAGGCCGTATATTGTTTAAAATGTTTTTAAAACAGGAAAAAAAAGCGCGCTGAGATTTCTCCGACAGGTCTTCTCAGTGAGAGGTTGCGTTCCGATCCGGTGGTAGATTTTTGGTTTATGAAAACGCGTCACCTGTAGCCTTTTATAGCTCTTTGTGAAATAAAATATATTATTACTTTTATTTTTGTTGTATTATATCATATTGTCCAATATTCTATTTTTTTTCGAAAGATTGGCACAATCTCGAAAGTAGGCTATTTAAATAAAGAAAAAATCGGTTCAAAAATGACAACGAAACTGATTAACAAAAAAACTGTAACAGTTTAACATATAATTTCATACGTTTTTCAAAGTCGTTTTAAAGGGTCTAAAGAACATAATGAAAGTAATAAAATATTTAAAAAAAAAACGAATTACTGTAATCTTTAAATCGTTAATAGTTTTGCACGTAAAAACCATCTATAAATGAATGTCACTTGCCATTGATTTTGCGTTTAGCTGTAAAATTTCCCCATAACGTTTATATGATACATAAATAAGTAATATCGAACAAACGGCAATACTTTATTAAAATATAAAGTGTTGGATTTATAGGCGAATATTATTTCTAGAAGACCTATGTAGACGTAAAATGATCGTAAATAACCAATAATACATACATGTACATATCTTTACTCCAAGTCCCTTACGGGATAGGCGGAGAGTCTCGAGTCCCTAACCTCACGGTCCTGGCAGACCAACCTTACTTGCTCCAAATTCATTACCCTTTTTATACTAATAGGCCGGTTTTGGAGACTCTTGACACCATCCTCGGATAATATCCGAGTGATCTGATTGTGATATGGTTACATTGATCTCCCCGGGTGCCTACATCCATCCACATTCGCATTGTATATCTGCTTTGTCAATCTTTAATTTGTCATTTTTTTCTTCATGTCCGAACCAGTGGAGCATGCCTTATCTCATTTTAACATTAACACCTTTTTCTATAGGTACCATGTACTACATTATAAATCTGATTGCTTGCAAGCGTTACCGTTTATGAACATATGGGAAATAAAACTAAAACAGTTTATACATTGATCTCTTAACTATTCAAGAGTAGTAGTGTCCATGAATGAAATAAATTTAGCCAAGCAACGATATGGAAATCGGAATTATCTACGTGGCAAAAAAATCTTCAAACTTATTCGCTTAAAGAGTTACAATCTGATTAATGAAATTTTAACGCCATTAAGAGTAAAGATGGTTGCAGTTTTTATTGTAATGTTTGAATTTTGTGTACATACTGTGAGAAATTAGTTAATTTTGTGACATTTTGTTAAGTTGAAGTTCACATTTAAAGTATTCGTGAAGAAATTAGCGTATCGTGTTTTCCTCGTTGCCCGCATTCTCTGTTTATGAGCTAGATTAAGGAGGACACAGCATTACCCAACACCTTAACATGACTTTCTGTGACGACTTATTACTAATTTTGAATATTTTGAGCCACACTTCGCTTAATAGGGTAACTAGATTTTGCAAACTTAAGCTTTAACAACAGCAGAAGCTAGCCTGTGCCAAAAATGGGAACAAAAACCTGTAATCTAAATGTAAACCTGTAATGTAAACCTGTAGAAATCTGTAACCTAAGAATACCAGTAAAACAAAATAAGTTATTTAAGTTATAAATAAGTGGATGACAGTAATTTGTTTTGTGTATAGGGGCCTTTAAAGTATATCTGGTGGAAGTGCACCTAAGTAACTTAAAATGAAGCTCGTTATCTATGTAAAAACACCTCAGTAATTTAAAATAAAGCTTTTTATTTATGAAAATACCACCAAGTAATTTAGAAATAACTCTGAACATCTATGATAACATACCTAAGTAATTTAAAATAAAGATGGATATCTACGAAAAAACACATACGTAATTAAAAATAAAACTAGTCACCTATAAAAATATACACCTCAGTATTTTAAAATAAAGCTGGTTACCTATAAAAATACACCTAAGTATTTTAAAATAAAGCTGGTTACCTATAAAATACACCTCAGTAGTTTAAAATAACGCTCGTTATCTGTAAAACTGTAGTAATTTAAAGCAAAAAGTACTTTTAAATAGAGCTGATGACCTAAAAAAATACACCTAACATTGGTGGAAAAAAGCTGATTGCCTAATTAATTAAACCAAAGAAATGAAAATGGTTATCCGTGAAAATACAGCTAAGTACTTTTAAATGTAAAAACAAAACTGAGTCATTTATAATTAAGCTAGTTATTTATAAAAATAAATCAAAGTACTTTTAAATATAGCTCGTTACCTATGAAATTACAACCGAGTAATTTAAAATAAAGCTGAGTTTATTCTATAAAAATACTATTTTATTAAATAGTGTTTTAAGAATAAACTCAGCTATTATATATTTTCAAAAAAGTTATGTACACAAAATTAATTAATTTAAAATAAAGCTGGTTGTCTTTGATAATAGACTTAACTAGTTTTAAATTAAGCTGGTTACCTATAAAAATACACTTAAGTAATAGATGTAGATTCATATGTGTGCCAGGATATGGGTTGGTCACTGTCAATTAGTTGAATGAATTGAGTTTTCCATTAACTAGATGGATTAGCACTTAGGTTTTGCGGTCGCTCAGTCTATCTATTACTGTCATTAATTGGATTTTCTATTGAAAGTACTTCTTTACAAATATAAAAGAATTAATACTTAATCATTTTGCGTATTAAAAAAAGTAATTTCATATCTTCATGCCCTTATTCCGGAAGAGGTAGACAGAAGTGTAACCAGGACACCCACTAACGGGAAAGGTTATTTTTGTTAACCGATTGAATAAACACTTTTGTCTGTTGCCCAATCCGGGAATCGAACCTGAGACTTCATGAACTCAATTCTAATACCGGACCGCTACTATAGAATTGATTATTATATTTGAAACAGTTTAATGAAATCCATTCTTCATGCCACTATTTTTTTACAATTTCAAAAAAACTTGACTGTGTTTTAACATCTTCTCAATAAAATGAAACCATAGCCTATAGACAGCACAGAGAATAGGTGCGCCGCTATCCCGCGACCTAGGTATTAGATTTGGTCTAAGCTACCCCTTGGACTGGAACATGACAAGATTCGACAAGAACATGTTAAATAAAAACAAGTGTGTGAAATTTCTTTGTGAATGTATATGCTCCTATCCGGTAATAAAATTTAGGATGGCAGATGTTACAACATCTGCTGGTATAGAGAAAGAAAAACATTTGGAACTGTTTGAATTTGCATACCCCTAATATTTTTTCCTTAATAACAATAGCTTGATTACTTAGTTTATTCACATTTCAGCGTATTATATCAAAAATACAAAGAAATATAAATGGTTATTAGAAAAATATAACAAAAGCAATACGTAGGACCCTAATATTGTGTATCCCAAACTTTTGGGCGCTTTGAACTTCTATAATCAACTGAGAGCCATTTTACAAGGAATTTTCTGCTGGTACCTCAAACAACTTAAGGGTTATTCGGAAAAGCTAGACAAGTACGAACGCGACAGGCTTTGAATGGTTCCCTATATTAACTGATTTTAAGAACAAGAAAGAAAAACAAGCACCAATAAATAAATAATAAATAAATAATTTTTTTTCAAAACCAATTAACCCCGGTTGTTCTTCACACGTGAACGTGGGAACAGCTGGTCTGTTTTTCTACTCTTATTTCTTCACTTATGTCACTATGTTGTACCAAATAGATCCGCTTTACATGTTCCTATCGCCATAACGATATCGTCAGATTCCGTTCTGATGGATGGATAGGATAGGACTTGCCAAATTTACAATAATTGATGCACTTATAATGACTATGGTGTCGATAGACCACTTTCATCTATTTGCAGCTATATTACTTGTTTAATCCACTTCTACGATGGGATTATTGAATATAAAACGATAATATCCAAAGTTTATTATTGTACTTTACTATTTCAAATAGGTAATTATGGCAGTTAAGGTTTGTTGTCATTCTTTAAAATATCGACGGATTTTTAATTCTCGACGGAAAAAGTGCCTGTGCAGTCATAACTACTAAACAAAGGGAGCGATTTCCATTTCATTTTTGTGTTTGATATGATCTAAATGCTCCTTAGCTTCTGTCGTAATCTTTTTGTGGGAGGTTAACAAATATTTTGAAACTTAATGAATATTTATGTTCTAAATAATTCTTATTTTGAAATACCGACTCCTAAAAATCTTTATTTTAAAATACAGCTCTGAAAAACTCTATGCATATTTATTTTCTGAAGTTTTCTGAAGTGGTGGCTCTTGTTTGCTGGTAGTTAGTGTGTACTGTCTCGAAAATACTTTCCATTTGTTTAGAAAGGTCAGGGCAAACTCTCAATCGTGTATACCAGCTTGGTCTGTATTTTTAATAATATTTTGAAATAACAAACTCTTTATATAAAAGTTTTTCTTATGTTTCTTGAGTGTTGCTAAACATTTTATATATTTTCTTAATATAATTTTTACGGCATAAAACACGAGCCTTCTGCCAGTAAACGGCAATTTTGACCTACAGGCACCTCAAATGTCTTATGGACGAGGTATCAGACATGAAGCCGGTAGATTTCAACACGGACAAGTCACTGCACAGCACTCTGAACCCAGTGATCTTATGTGCGAAGACCAATTTAACATATGCTCGCTTCTTATGAGCTGTCCTTATGAGTCCATTCATTACAGGATACTTATTTCCCCTTGTTAGTCCGGGTTCCTTTGCAGAATTGACCATTTGCCTTCCTGCTTAGCAGCTCGTAAAAGGTGAGCATAGGCTTAACGTCACTAACACCGTGACATTTGACTAAGAGGTAGAGTTTCGCAACGACTCGCCCGGATTGGTACCATTGCCTTACCTGTTCCTGTCGCCGTAACGTCAGTGCTAGGCGTTGACGTGTTCTCGTTCGGAACGTAAGGTAGCCGGTTAACCTTCTTTTGCTTGAGGCCGAACATCCCGATCTCAGGTTGGTAATGCATCATTACCACCTTTGGTGTCTCTGGGCGATGTGAATTTCTCACTATCACAAAATCCGCCTGCTTGTTTGCCTTCCAATATCATCCAAAAAATACGTGTAAAAGGGCTACATTATTTTCATACGAATGCTTTTAAAAACGGTCATCAAATAACATTACTTTGACGGCTCATTTTATTATAAAGCCACATATTTGATGAAACCAGTTATCTTAAACTAGCTGTTAGACGCTGCTTTGCTCGCTCTATACATTACTGGTTATAACTCATTTATAAGGACTTTCATAGAAACTTTAAACCCCTATTTCACCTCCTTAGGAGTAGAATTTCCAAAAACGTTTTTTTTTTCGTTTATTTAATAAAAACAATATTCAAAAAATTTTATTAACTAAAAGTTTTGAAAAAACGTTAAACTATTTTGCCTGCAAGCTTAATTGCTTCCTGCAACTATTTAAATTATAACACTTACTTATTTTTAATAAGTAGTCCAAAGTTTATTAGTTTTTGTAATAAAGTTTTATTTTTCTACATACATACATAAATACATATCTTCACGCCAAGTCCCTTACGGGGTAAGCAGAGAGTATCGAGTGCCAGACCTCACGATCCTGACAAACCTGTCTTGCTTCCTTCACATTCATAACCCTTTTCATACAAACACGCCGGTTTTGGAGACTCTTGACACCACCCTCGGATAGTATCCGATTGATCTGATCCGATTGATCCGATTTATTTTTCTAACTTAAAAATTACGGTCTTCCACACAAACTTTCAACCCCTGTTTCACCCCCGTAGAGTGACGCAGTCAATTTCCAAGATTCCGTCATTAGTGAGTGTCTACTCAATAAAACGACCCCACTCACCAAATTTCCTGGCTGTAACTCTTAACAGTTTTTGCTCGACGATGCTAAATCAGTCAGTCAGGGCATGTTATTTTTAAAGTTTTTTTTTTTTAACTAGCATTATGTGTCCAATTCAATATATAAGCGAATTATGTCTCGTGTAGTCCTGGATCCTGATAGCGTGTAGACTTGCACAAAAAAAAGTATCTTCACGCCCATATCTCCGAAGAGGTAGGCAGAGGTACAACCAAGGCACCCACGACTAGCCGAAGATACTAAGTCCCACAATGTGATAGGTGGCAAGCCAACCGGGCACAATTCCAATCCCGACCAACATTTTTTTTTATTAGAAAATTTAAAAAATCCAATTTTCTTTTTGTTGGCCGACCCGGGATTCGAACCCGGGACCTCATGCAGTCAAGTCCAACACCCGGACCGCTAGACCACAGAGGCGATAATGCACATGACAATGCACAATAGGTCTAAAGTTTAACATCTCGGACATAGGATACCGAAACACCAATAAAATCTGTGGTGTCTGTAGACCACGATTGTCTCTTACCATCAGGAAAACCATGAACTTGCTTGCTGTCTTTTCACAACAATAATTACCAAACGCCGATGTTTAACAGTAATTAGCTGAGATTTTGATATAATTTTTATTTTTTTTGTAAATAAGCAAAACGATAGCACATAAATAAAGTACCCATACATTCGATTATAATTTTAAATTGATTCTATGTTTGCACAACATTGAACAATATTTGCACACATTTTAATTACATCGGGCTGATTGAAAATGATATAACATGAAATAAAAATTTATGGAAACATTACTTATCGTTGACACAATAACATACTCATATACTCGTATTATCCTACTAAGATATTTTAATAATGATAATTGTACCTGTTTTGTTTTTACATACTTTTATTATTATATTTTTATTTATTTTGTTCTTAGTTTAGCTATAGTTAAGTGTTTTTTGTACACGATGCCTTCCATTTTATTTTCACAGCTTAATTTTTTTTGGGTTGGTTGGAAGAAATTTGTTTAGTTAGAGATAAGCTCGCCTTTTGTGCATTTTTACTTCTCATATACTATGCGTATTTTTTTTGTTTTTTGTGTGCAATAAAGTGTTAAATAAATAAATAAACAAATTTATATGACTGTAATGGTTTGCGATGGGTCCTTCGGAATTAAATCAGCCTTTTTTCAATAACTTGTAAATTATCTAAACATTTTATACAAAGAAAAAATGTCGCGCAGAACGGATTAAAGTAAAATAAGTACTACTCCAACTACTAACTAGTAGTAAGTTTTTTTTATGCTAATGGAAAGTTAACAAGTAGACGGATTTCCTGATGGTAAGAAATGCACTCTACCTAGAGACACCAAAGGTGGTAATGGTTTGTTGAGACACCGGGCAAATGTAAGTTTACCGGCTACCTTATCCTCCTAACCGGACGTGTTCCGGCAACGGTAAGCGCTGACATTATGGCGGCAGAAATAGGTAAGGCGGTGGTACCAACCCGGGCGAGTCGCTACGAGACTCTACCACCTAGTCAGATGTCACGGTGTTAGTGATGGTAAGCCTATGCTCGCCTTTTACGAGAAGTATAAAAGCCGTACCGTTAAAAAAAGTGTTAATTACAAACTACGGACGAATAATTGACGGGACTTGAACCCGACTCTCTCGGTTCGTTGGCGACGTAAGGCGTGCAAACTATCGACCAGCAAGGTGATCGATAAAAATATTCTTCATCGAAATTGTATTTTCGGTGACAAATGATTGAATTATATATCAGTAGTGGTGCGGCAAATTAACTAGATTAATGATGTCGTGGTCTGCTCGGGAAGTAAGATAGATTGAGTTCTTAATCTTGCGAGGTCTTTTACAAATTGTTATAAAACTATATGAACCGACGTAGTTTTATACGTGAGTTATAAAACTAAAACTATAGAAATTACACAGAGCAGAGTAACTTTGACCGCCTCGTTGGTCAAGGGGTTAGTGCACATGCATATCTCCACCGACTAACTGCGAGGTTTGGGTTCGATTATCGAAGGGGCAGATATTTGTGTGATAAACATTTAGATGTCTCCATTTCTGGGTCTTTTTTTTATGTTTTTAATTTTTTTATGTTATAGAAAGGCAAACAAGCAGACGGATTTCCTGATGGTAAGAAATTCACGGCACCTAGAGACACCAAAGATGGTAATGGTGCGTTGCCAACCTGAGGTCCGGATGTTAGGCGTCGAGCAAAAGTAAGTTTACCGGCTACCTTACCTTCCGAACCGGAACACGTCATGACGTTATGGCGGCAGGAATAGGTAAGGCGGTGGTGCCAATCCGGGCGAGTCTCTGTGAAACTCTACCACCTAGTCAGATGTCACGGAGTTAGTGATGATAAGCATATGCTCGCCTTTTAGAAGCTGCCTGGCAAGAAAGGCAGATGGTCTATTCTGCAAAGGAGCCCGGACCAACACGGGGATGGGGGGGTCTGGGTGCTTATTAAAGTTGTTCGAGTATCAATATGACTATTTACATTTTACAAGTATCGTTGATTAATAACCATAACACAATTATATAATTTGCTTAGTTTGGGACTGATTTATTTGGTGTAATTTGTCCAGAGATATTTAAATATAGATTTATGTATAGATGTCTTTTCTTATGCGAGAGGTCAGTCAAAAAGCACATAAGTTTGATTGTAACAGATGATGAATTTTTTTATTTGAAATCTGACGTGATCGAGATGATATTTAGCTATCGTGTATGAAATTACAGATCATTAGTTAATTTATAAGCATGGGAATGGATATTAAGAGCACTGATGGTTTTTCTATAACTTTTGGACGTATATCAGACCAATAGTTAAATCATTACAAAAACGTTGGTACAACTGAGCTGGTTGTATCGTGGAGCTCGAAGATAGAAGACGTAGCCCCGAAATCCCTATTGGTAGACTCATCGAATTTGGACTCGTTAGACTCGTCTTAACTAGATCTGTTCATATTTTTGATGACGAGGACTTGATGACAAAGACCAGATGAAAGAACTGGGAGAGGCTTACGTTTTATGTTACGGTTTTTGTAGTTCATCTGAATCATATTAAAATAAGAAGTGTAAGTTTGATATGTGTGAGTGCGTGTCCGTCTGTGACATTATAGCTTTGGAAGCGATAGGCCGTTTGTCGGGTTCATTGTTTTTTTTTTATTTTAAACATAGATATCGATCTCCTGCGTCTCTGGTCTGTGGTCTATTGATTCAGTTGTTGGACTTGCTGCTTGAGGTCCCGGGTTAGAATCCCGGGTCGGTTGCTCGGGATTGGAAATGTGCTTGGTTGGCGATGGGCTTGCCACCTATCACATTGTGGGACTTAGTGTTTTCGGCTAGTCGTGGGTGCCCTGATTGTGCCTCTGCATACCTTTTCGGGGATGTGGGTGTGAAGATATTTTTTTTACTTTAATAATACAGTAAATAATTTTCATAAATAAATTACTAAAACGGACAGGTCAATCTCCAGTAATCTCCTATGGCCGGGATATTAGTGTATCAGTTTGGTAGACTTACTACCAGTC
>NJDC01002820.1:25108-37435 GCA_002245475.1 Calephelis virginiensis | reverse complement strand
TTCAATTAAAAAACGTTCTCAGTAAGGTTGCTTGCTGCATATATAGCAGTTTGTTGTAAGCTTATACTCGTAATAAATAATAGATTTCCGGTACGTATAAAGCTGAAATATTACTAAATCTGTTGATGCTATAGCAATTTGAGTTAGCATCCAAACTACTTAATGATTACTGTAAACCATTATAAGTATCCCCCGTCATAGGCTTGTAGCTACTGGATTATTAGACCAGTGCAATCAATATTTAGGTGGTGCACTAACTTTTAGGAATTCACTCTGATTGGTACCACTGTCTTATCTATTTCTGTCGCCAACAATGGGCTCAGCAACTCATTTCGTATTTTTTGATGTGGAAGGTTAGCGTATAAGCACGGCGCACGGCTTTTTTAGTAGTAAAATAAAACCGTGGCCTATAGACAACATAGATTTTATAGGTGAGTTGCTGTCCTGCGGCTGGGATGTTTGGCCTATTGTGCAAGTTTACCGGTTACCTTGCCCTCCAGGTCAGAATATGACTTGGTTATTATGGCTGCAGGAATAGGTAAGGCGGTGGGTCCCTACTCGAACAAATTTCTGCATAGCACTCTAACACCAGTGAACTTGTTATAGATGATGTATAGATATTAACCATTGCTCACTCTTACGAGCTGCCTGACAGAAAGGCAAATTGTATATTCAACACAGCCGAACTGGAACAACAAGTAGTTCAGCTAAAACGGTTTTTTTATGTGTTAATTTAATTTTATTCATCAAAATTGCTTATATATTGTATGTTTGTTTGTTACTCCTTCACGCAAAAACTGCTAAGCCAATTTTCATGAAATTTAGTACACACATAGAGGGTAACTTGGAATAATACATAGCTGTTTTTATCCCGAAAAAAATTTCTTTGGATCAGTAACTATGCGGACAACAGCTAGTACTAAATAAAGATACAACAAAACAAACAAAACTTTATTCGTTTAATCGCCGTATTTTCTACAAGAACGACATCAATCAAACCAGGTCAATCGATACATATCATAAACCTTTAAAAGTAACTTTCTTGGACAGCTATTTCAGGAAATTCAGACTTGCATTTGTTAGCAAATCTCGACATAAAATTAAGATGAACCCGTAACCTGATAGTAGGATACCTAGTAGCCTAATACTTAATCATTGTTAGGTTATTGTTAGATTCTATTAAAACATTCTAACTACTGGGCACTACTTTGGTTTATTCGGCTCTGTGGTCTAGTAGTCCAGTTTGGACTTGAACTCTTCTGGGCTCGATCCAGAGCCAGACAGCAAAAAATAGAAAATGTGTATTTTTAGTTTTTGTAATAAAAATAAAGTTTCCGATCGGAAATGTGGCCGATTGGCGTAGGCTTTCCACCAATCACATTGTGGGACTCAGTGTCTTCGGCTAGTCGTGGATGCTTGGTAGTGCCTCTGCCTATCTCTACTGAGAGATAAGATACTTTATCTTTACTTTTACTTTTGTTTAGTGCTACCTACTATTTTTTAACATATTACAAAATAATAAAGCACAGTAACACTGCAAAACCAACTCTAACTATTTCACTACTACGTTGAGATTTGATAATTCTATTTTCGAAAGATAGATAATGATTTTGAAATGGTAATACATGAATTTTATCAAAATCCCACCAGTATTTTTTTATGATAATGGATGAGTTACCAGCTACCTTACCCTCCAAACCAGAACACGTCAACAGCAAACACTGACGTTATGGTTTTTGAGTAATTCTTAAATAATGCATACATTGTTTTTATGTTGACCACCTTGTCATTTTTATAATAAATATGGGAACCATTTTGGGATAACGACATATCTTTTTAAAAAAGAACCACCAAAATCGGTCAGTTATAGGCCAATTGCGTAACAAACTTACAAACCAGTCGGGTTGAGAACCTCTTCTCTTTTTTAGAGTCAGTTAAAAAGGAGTTTTAATGGCTACATTTTGAGGAACTATTGAGACAGGATTTGTTTATGTATTTGTTCTGTGTTTTTCGCAATGTTTGATGTTTTTAAAGGCTGTAATAGTGGTTTAATTACTGTATGTGCTTGTCAAAAATTGTTATAATATATTATAACTGTTTACAAGTGTAACGAATGTTGTGCCTACGGAATAACGAACGAACTGAAAGAATTGAATTGAATTGAATTTTTTTATATAGGTACGTCAATCGACGATCGATGAAGATATTTTGTGAACCACTTTTTTAAACCTTGAAGTTGGTTTTGAGGTAAACCATATCCCATATGACGATGGCATCACAGCCACGAGGGAAATCAAGGAAAACGCTCAATTATTGTTTACTTAGACGACGTCGTTATTAAAATCGAAGTCGGTTTTTTCATGGTTTGGTTTTATGGTGCTTAAATTGTATCCTCTGTGGTCTAGCGGTTCAGGTATTGGACTTGACTGCATGAGGTCCTGGGTTCGAATCCCGGGTCGGGCAACAAGAAGAAAATTTTGGTTTTCTAATTTTCTAATAAAAAAAATGTTGCTCGGGATTGGATATGTGCCCGGTTGGCTATAGGCTTTCCACCTATCACATTGTGGGACTTAGTGTCTTCGGCTAGTCGTGGGTGCCCTGGTTGTGCCTCTGCCTACCTCTTCGGGGATATGGGCGTGAAGATACTTTTTTTTAAATTATATTAATTATTTGTGTACTGATTTCAAAAGTTATTTAAAATAGCGTACGTCCAAGATAGTCCCCTTTCTCTTAAGATTAGATGTGATGATGGTATTCCATAGAAATTGAGCTGAAATGCTAATTTTTCATGTACTTAAAGTAAAGTAAAATTAATTACTTAGATTTTTTAATGATATTGGAAAGCAAATTAGTAGACGCATTTTCTTATGGTAAGAATTTGAGGCCGCGTAGGGACACCAAAGGTGGTAATGATGCATTGCCAACTTGAAACCGGGATGTTAGGCATACATAGAAAACATTATAATTAAATTATGTTCGGTTATTTCACTGAATTCAAATGATTACTGCCATTTTACTGTCAATAATTGCTACTTAGTAATATTTGCTTCAAATGGCACTATTAGCAACTATGTAAGGGTAATACCCTTACATACATACCATACCATAATATACCATAATATGTACCTGTTTCATAATAAAATAAATCAAGAATCCTAAGTGTACCCAGCATTTGTTTTCTAACTTTTTTATATTTAGTTTAAAAATCCTAAACTGTTACTGTCTGTACAGATAGTAAATACAGTGACCTCTGATTTGTATCTAACAATGCATTTATGTTATTAATATTATTTAAGGAGACCCAAAACTCCTTAAATAGTAGAAAAATTAAAAAGGCCAGATTCAGATTCAGATTTAGGAATGGGGTATCTTAAAATTTTCACTTATTAATCTATATAAGGAACTGTTTAATAGAATTAGTCACTGTCATGTGATACTTTGACGTTTCACAGTGCGTGAAAATCAAATATTTTATTGATTACAAAAGAAATATTTACCATTAATGATATAGACATAGACATAGATAGACATAGACATAGACATAGACATAGACATAGACATAGACATAGACATAGACATAGACATAGACATAGACATAGACATAGACATAGACATAGACATAGACATAGACATAGATATAGACATAGACATAGACATAGACATAGACATAGACATAGACATAGACATAGACATAGACATAGACATAGACATAGACATAGACATAGACATAGACATAGACATAGAAATCATTTATCACCAGAAATCATACATAATTAATACATGATATAAAGAAATAACATGGTCAGTAGTTACTGAACAAAAAAGAAAAAAACAAACAACTGTATACAAATCACATATCTAATTTGATCGGCGATAATTTAGCAGTTACACTATATAATATAAGATAATTTAGCTATTCTTACTTTTTGGTTATGTATTAGTTTTTATGAATATCTATAAAGTTTGATCATTTTTAGGTAATACTTATCTTTGTTTTGTTTACAGGTAAGCCACACGGTATATTTCAAGTAAGCATAACCCCATTCCTTTATTATAAGTATAATGTTTGTATCAATATGTGTATGCGTGTTTGTTCCGTTAACACCCGAAACGCATGGACCGCTTTGAAAGAAAAGCATAGAAAAAGTTTAAACCTTGGAGACACATAACATAATCTACTACTTAGTCGGGTTGTTTTGGGAAAGCTTATCATATGGGCGATGCCGCGGCCACACCTATTACCATTTTACACAATCCAAAATTACTACCCCCCAAGAGGTAGGCAGAGGCTTGGCCAGGCCACTCGTAACTAGCTGAAGACACTAAGTCCCACAATGTGATAGGTGAGAAGCCCATCACCAACCGGGTACATATCCAATCCCGGGCAACTTTAATTTATTGAAAAATTGGAAACGGGTTTGATCCCTGGGACTCAAGAATTCAATGAAAGAACCGGAACGCAAGAATACAGACGCGATTACTCTCTTATATAAAAAAAGATAAATACTCGTTAACGAAATTTAGCCAAAACTTTCTTTACTAAAACCTAGTGAAAATTTCGTATAAGGCCAGTGTACTTTAAATGACTCATTACCAATAAGACCATTAGTGGAAGAGGGCTGCACAGCAACTTGTCCGGGAAGGGATCCAACATCTTAACTATTCCTGCTGCCCTGATAACAATATCATGTTCTAGTGCGGACGATCGGATAGCCACTTCACATTAAGTACAACGTCCCGGTTACGCGATAGCGACTCACCAATAACATCCGTGCTGTCTATAGGTTATGGATCCCTTACCATCAGGAGAGCCGTGTGCCTGTAAGCTTCTTTATTATAAGAAATCTTAGCATTTCGATAAATAGCACTAACACTATACATTTTCAATAACCTCCGACAAAACCCACATATTCTAATGTAGCTTAAAACACATTAATCACGTTAGCTTTCAAACAAAAATCCGTATCTAAATCGGTCCCTCCGTTTAAAAGATATGTCACACAAACACACACAAACACACACACACGCGCGCGCGCGCGCACGCAATCACACACAAATACGGGTGTATATGTGTCTGCATGTGACACTATAAATTCTGAACAATTGGACCGATTTTATTGCGGGTTTTTTATTAACGTAGCTAGCGTTTTAGGGGGGCTNNGGGGGCTGCAGGTTTTATTAATTTTATGATTATTTGCTAAATTTAAGATTTGTCCCTCACTTATAAACTTTTCACTAACGAACGAACAGATCACGTTAAAAAAAGCCTTCTGAAATGCTGGAACATTCCATTTTAAATATACTACCAAATGTTTTTTTTTTCTATTTGTAATCCTCACTCCATCTAAAAGTTTACTGAAATTCTGTAGAAAAACAGAGTTCTATGCTAATATTATTATTTCTGCGAAATCTCGTTGAAATGTTATTTTATATTTCCACTTGACTACTGAAAGGTTAACTTCGTTGTTGTTCACAGCATATTAACGTAGCAAAATAACAGAATAATGATTCTAAAATTACACAGCTCCACTGACAGGGAGTAACAAGTTAAAATAAGATTTTTTTAATAAACACTACTCTTTTAAAGCGTTGTTTATTACTGTGGGAGTACTGCTGTAATTTATTACAGGAAAAGATGTTTTAAATGTATTAGTATTTATAGATTAGGTACTTGTAAATTTGCTGTAATCCTCGCCTGTAAGCATGGGTTATGTGTTAAGGTCTCAGCATACATTTAAACTCGGAAAGGGATCGACACCGTATCGCCTCGAGCAGTTCTTTATTGTTTGTATGAAACTCGCCTCTCTGGTGTAGTGGTTCAAGTGTTGGACTTGACTTTATGAGGTCCCGGGTTCGAATACCGGGTCGGGCAACAAAAAGAAAATGCGGTATTTCTAATTTTCTAATAAAAAAAAACGTAGTTGGGCCTCTGCCTACCTCTTCGGGGATATGGGCGTGAAGATACTTACTTACCTTTGTATGAAACTCCATACTGCAACGCACACTAATCGGAATCGTAACGTAATCGCCGCGCTTCGGAACAGGCTCGCTGTCGGCGAGCTGTAAGCGCGGTGTCGTTAAGACATAGCCGAGTTGATGTTAGGAGCTGCTGATATTGTTTGGTTACGTGCATACGTTAAATCGACTCCTAGTTGACGGCGAGGCGAAAGGCGATACGGTGACGATCCCTTTCCAAGTTGATATATGTGCTGAGACCTTTATACGTATCGTTCTGTGGATGCACGAAATAATGGATTAGTACCATATCAATTTTTAACTATTGTCCTAAAATCATATTCATAGTCCAGTGTTCCGTTGTTGGTGTTGACTACAAGAAGTTTTGAATTTGATTTCCGGATCAAGTAACTCTTAAATGTGTTTTTTAATATGTCTATCAATCTATCTAAACAAAACCGAATCCCCATTTCGCATTTTCATTGCATCACGCGTGATTTAATGGATCAATTTCACTTAATAGCCTCTGTGGTCTAGCAGAACGGGTGTTGGACTTGACTGCATGAGGTCCCGGGTTCGAATCACGGGTCGGCCAACGGAAAGAAAATTGGATTTTTCCAATTTTCTAATAAAAAAATGTTGGTCGGGATTGGAAATGTGCCCGGTTGGCGATAGGCTTGCCACCTATCACATTGTGGGACTTAGTGTCTTCGGCTAGTCGTGGGTGCCTAGGTTGTACCTCTGCCTAGCTCTTCGGGGATATGGGCGTGAAGATACTTTTTTAATTTCACGTAATCCTTTTTTTGTTGTACTAGTAATTATTGTCAGGAGAATCATTTAGACAAAAATAATCTGAGAGCATTGCAGAAAAAATTTTGAAAATCGTACTTCAATTTTATCCTTAAGATCTTGCTCGTACCCCTGCTTACCTCTTCGTGGGTACGAGCGTAACGACACTGTTTCTCAAATGAAGGTGGGTTTCATTACTCTAGTAAAGTTGCTCACGAAAAAGCCATAGCAACTCAGTTGCATTAATAATTATTAATATCTTGAATTTTTATAGACGACGAGTTACAAGATTTTGAGAAAAAGTTGAACGCTTGTTTTTTTTCTTATTTAACCATAATAAAAGTGAAAAAAAAACGAACTCCGATGTCATTATCAATTAGTTGCTGTTTGATATTTCGTTTGTCGAAAAATATAAGTCATGATTCCGAGTATATTTGACCATATAAACTTGATAATAATCTATTAGTATTTTGTGAGTCATCTACATAAATAAGAAAGTCGAGTTAGTTACACTATTTATACCTCAAGAACGGCTGAAATAACTTTGCTGAAAATTTTTGGGGAGGTAGCCCAAAACATAGGATACTTTTTATCCAGTTTGACGCGCAAAACCAAGGAAAACAAGTTTCATTCCCATACAAAATGGAAGGGTGGAACGAAGATCGCCGGAACAGCTATTACTTTATCACTATATAGTATAAAACAACGTTGCATCCTCTGTTCCTATGTTCCTTTGTATGCTTAAATCTTTAAAACTGCGTAACGAATTTTGGTGCGAATTTTTTTAATAGATAAGGTGATTGAAAAGAAAGGTTTATATGTATATCTTATAACCGTGCGAAGCCGGGGTGGGCCGATAGTAAATAATAAATTTTCATGCACATTGAGAATAAGTAACCACCTCAGAACTACGACCTACCTTCCGAATATTTGTTAGTTATTAGCCGAGTAATAGGGTAACAAACATAAAAACAAACAGTCAATTTAGTTAAAGACAAAATTCAATTAATAACCTTCTCCTGTTTGAAGTTCATTAAAAATTTCAGACGCATTAAAATATTGGAAAAGCTTTTATTAATAACCTTCGTATTAATTCATCCGATCATTTTAAATCCGCTTTAGACAGATATGGCACGAATCCCTTCCCTAGTTAATATTTTGCTCAGTTATTTTAAAATTCAATATCGTCACAAAGTAAAATATTTTCCCACATCGCTGCGAGTGATGCCATTTTAAAACGGGAAAACCTTAAACAAAAAGTGGAGTATATACTCGTAAAATATGGGAGATTTCAAAATCTATTTAGGTTTCTTTTATTTCGTCAAATTGCTTTTTAAAATAGAATGTTAACGAATACGAACAAAATGAACGAGTTTTTATTGCTAAAAAATACATGTCGCCTATAAAAACTAAAAATGTTAAAGGGGCGTTGTCAAGTTTCTTGCATTAGCTGTTATCCTGTCTTACAAATTGGCGTATGAAATTGATAAGGACTGCCTGACTGACAAATGTAGCGTTTGGGCACTGAAGCTAAACGAAAGCAAAAGCTAGACAGAGATTCAACCATAATGCATCAAGTAGTTAGCCAAAGGCAACATGATGATGGCAAACTTATAAACAAGCAGGCACTTATCCAATCTGGGCAACCTTTTTTTAAAGAAATTAAGAAAACACGTTTTTAAGTTGCCCGACCTGGGAATGGAACCCGAGGACTCATCTAGTCAATACCAACACAGGGCCAATATATCATAGAAGCTATTTTTAGCGCAATAAAACTAAAACACCCGATTTTTATTTCACTATGACGTCATTTGAGTATTATTGGATATAATTTAACATTTACTTTTTAGATCTTGACCAAATGTATATTTAAAGTGTCTAATAATATCACTTACCTTTCGAAAACCAAGTATTAAACATATAAAAAAAGAAAAAACATACACACAAAGAGATAACTTCCTCTTTTTGAAGTCAGTGAATAATGTTTAGATATAAAAATATAAAAAATATGTTCACGCTCCTATCCTCGGTAAAGTAGGCAGTGGTACAAACAAGGCCACCCATACTATCCAAATACACAAAGTCCCACGATGTAATAGTTGGCAAGCCTATCGCAAAACCGGCTATGTATCCAATTCCGAGCAATGTTGTTTTTATTAGAAATAAAAAAAAAAACATTTTATTTGTATTGCCCGACCCGGAGTTTGCAACTGAAACCTCATGAAGTATTGCCCGATACTGGAACGCTAAACCATAGAGTCTAATGTGAGAAAAAAGTGGAAACCGCTATTTCCATGGCCACATTTCTATGTGGTGGTAGATTATAAAATTGTATAGACTCATCGCAACCATTTGTATGGTTAATTGATTTATAACATATATTTTTTGATTGACCGGATCAAGATAGATTGGCAGCAATTGCGGTGACCTATTTCCCTGAGTTTATCGAGGTCTCGGTACAATAACGAATTCTTATAGAAACGAACTTACCCTCGAAGCCTTTTAAGTTGACCCAGAACGAAGGGTAATTAAATATTCATGAGAAAGTTGACATAACTTGGCTGTAAATGACTTACGTAGTTTTATCTTCATTAGCTAGTTTTCGTACCTGTGACCGAATGACACAGCTCACAGGTATTTTATAAGTAGCATACAAGCAGGTAACTGCCCGATGGTTCTGGATTACCATCGCCTGCAGACACCATATATGTTACTGGCATTATCTGGCTGAGATCTGAGATCACTTGCAAGTATCGCAATTCACTCTTCTAGATAAAAAACGACAAGAGCTAGCACTAGCGCTACGACTTAAACAGGTAAGGCGATAATATTCATTATAGCGTTTTGTAGAAAACTCTATCACCTAGTAAAAGTCTACTACTTGAGACTGAAAAAGCATCGAACGGCAAACAACTTAATGTCCCTAGACTAAAAATATATCTATAAAAATAAATATACTATAAATATCCGTGAAAAAGTCACACAAATTGAATCTGACCCCAATGTAAGCAAATTATATGCTTGTGTTATGGGCGTTCGTCAACGATATTAATACATAGAAATACTTAAATAGATACTAGAATAAATTTAATAAACAACCAGACTACTTTTTTAACTTTTTATATTAACATAGGTTATCAAATATATATCTCTAAGCCGTATCCCCAAAGACAAAGGCAGAGGTGCAACCAGGGCACCTACTACTAGCCGAAGAAACCAATTCCCACCATGTGATAGGTGGCAAGCCTGTCGCTAACCGGGCAACGATATTTTTTTAGAAAATTGAAAATAAACATTTTTCTTTTTATTGCCCAACCCAGGGATCGAATCCGGGACCTCTCGAAGTTAAGGACCGTCCAGGACCGTACTGCTAGATCATATAGGTGATTGCTCACTATTTTCTTATAACAGTAGTGGAAGACACAAGAACGCGAACTTCGTGATAGTAAAAGACAGTCGCCGCATAGAGGCACCAAATAAGTTAATGGAGCATTGTCAAGCTAATGGTCATGAATATTAAAAATTAGGTTCAAGGTATATAAATATAGGTTTGTTTACTGGGTCTTCTACCTTCTATCCAAGCATAGATTAAGTATTCCAAGGTTCAACCTGGTATTATAGTCCTTGATACAATGTGGTACCATTATATCAACTTAAACCTTAGCGTACTTTACCCTATAGTTACTACACAGTATAGTTAAAAAACTAGTTCTAGCCTCACAGCCAGCTAGCTATAGAATTTGTCTGTCAGTTTTGCCATAGTCAGTGAACTGACTGACAGATAGCCCAGTGTATAAGGAAGTGACTGACTGACATGAACTCGATATCACTGTTGACTGCGGTAAAGCTGACATAAAAAACATATGGTTATACAAACTGCTTCTTATTTTGTGCTGCCAGGAAAGAAACAGAAACAAAAACTAGGGTAACCGTAAGGACCTAAAAATTTGAAAAAATATTTTTGTAGGTAGTTATTATTTTACGCGGAAATAGGAAAATCCTTGGTACGTACCTACTACCGAATAATTAACCTTGTAACTGGTCTTATAAATAGCTGTTATACGTGAAGCATACATTAAACTAATATTTATAAAACATCTATAAATAAATATACTACACTGACACAAGTCGGCAACTGAACTCGCTCGCTGTACCCTTTAGCTTTGCTTTGCTTTTCCTTCTGCTGAACAGATTTTGGTAAAATATTTTCGAAGTATATAATATCGCCACTGTGGTCTAGTGGTGTGGCGTCGGAAATGACTTCTTGAGGTCCCAGGTTCGATCCCCTGGTCAGTCAACAGAAAATTTAGATAAATATTAAAAAATGTTGCTCGGGATTGGATATGTGCCCTGTTGGCGATAGGCTTGCCACCTACTACATCGTGGGACTTAATGTCTTTGGCAAGTGGTGGGTGTCCTAGATGTGCCTCTTTCCACCAGGGATATGGGCGTGAAGACACTTATTTTTTAGCAAATGAAACGCGATGGTTACAGCTCGATAGCCATTCCATTTTTGATATGAGAGAGGTCAGTGAACGAGCACACAACTGTCCCGTTGGTTAGCGACAAGCGTGGTCTATAGACACTACAGATGTTGCAAGTAAGTCACTGTCCTGAGGCCGAGGTTAAGCTCATTGTGCAAGTCTACCAGATACCCTAGCCTCCGAACCGGTATATGAGAGAATCATTATGGAAGTAGGAACAGGAAAGGTGGATTTCGTCCTGGACGAGTTGGACCACCCTACTCTCCCAACAATACGAATAAGTATTAATGAAGATTTATAAATATGTATATGTTTGAACATGACTACATACAAGTTTCACGGCATAACTGCTAAACCAATTTTAAAAGATGTTGAACTACACCTTGTGAAATTAGATACACTATTTTTTATCCCAACGTGTCCACGGGATCCCGAAGGGACAACTAAATAACATTTTCAGAAATAACCTCCATTTATGTCACTTCTTATATCATATTAACATTGCATGTTTTGGAGTTAACAAATTATAACTCATCAAATTAATTTGTGTTTCAACACCCAAAGGGGAAAACGCTTTTTAAATAATTAAATTTTTAAGCAAACGCCTTGAAGCTAATTGAAATTAAGATAAGATAATGTAATGAAAACGTGTAACAGAGTTTTCGCTAAGATGCGGTGGTTTTAGGGGAACGTTTTGCTATGGCATGGTGGTAGATAGATCTACCTAAATTAGATTGATGGAGGGGAAATTGCTCATTCGACTGCACTCCACAAAGGTGTAGCACAAACTGTGCTTTTACTTTCGAAATTTGTTTGTGTGCAATTTTTATAGAGTGCAGTCAAATTCTCCTTAGTTCGCGAAACGCACGTTGAATTTTTAGTAGTGTGCGCATTTCTACAAACTACTAATCGCCCATTGGTTGAAATTCGACCATAATACATTTTTATATCTTGTTGATAAGAACGCCATCTTCATTTCTCGATACCAACTGCTTTGTTTCCAAACTTTTTAGTGCGCTATATGTGATCTTTTATCGTTATCATCAATATATTTGTTTGTGTGTGTCAAATGTATGTTAGTGTGGGTAATGTTTTATTT
>NJDC01002820.1:0-25033 GCA_002245475.1 Calephelis virginiensis | reverse complement strand
AGTGCAGTCAAATTCTCCTTAGTTCGCGAAACGCACGTTGAATTTTTAGTAGTGTGCGCATTTCTACAAACTATTAATCGCCCATTGGTTGAAATTCGACCATAATACATTTTTATATCTTGTTGATAAGACCGCCATCTTCATTTCTCAATACCAACTGCTTTGTTTCCAAACTTTTTAGTGCGCTATATGTGATCTTTTATCGTTATCATCAATATATTTGTTTGTGTGTGTCAAATGTACGGTAGTGTGGGTAATGTTTTATTTATTGATTTAATGTACTTTATAAGCATTATTATTAAAAAATATTATCGTTCTGCACTTCTCCTACAATAAACTATAAGTGTGCCAAATTTTATGCTCCAAAGTTTTGGCTTCACGTATTAATATATAGATTTTAAAGAAAGAAAAAATTTCGCTCCAGGCAGTATTTGACCTTTACTCTTTCGTCTCAAGCCGATGAATACTCTAACCATTTAAGCTACTGAGGTTTCTTACCGTTAATTTTTTTCCTTACCGTTAACGCGGGTAGTAGATACACAGTTCTGAGTACCTACTAAATGAGTCCATCGTTACAGATGAAATTTATATTTGTAATGGCCATAGCTTTCGTTCCTGTTAAGGTATTTTTGTTTTAGCACGTGCCTTGCTTAAATATATATCTTTTCTTTCTTTACAATTTGTAAAAATTGAACCCAAGTACAGACCAAGTGCTAAAATAGAAATTACACCTTAATTACGCATCGTTGGTCGAGTGGCTCGCGTACACGTCTAACTACACTCCGCGAGGCTCGGGCACTACCGCGAGGCTCGGGTTCGATTCCTAACGGGAGCAGGCATTTGTGTGATGAACATTTAGAGGTCTGCATTTCCGGGTCTGGGTTTTTATTAAATTTATTCTGGTATCTATTCAAACATTTGTATGTATTAGAATCGTTGACTAATGCCCATAACACAAGCATATAATTTCCTTACTTTGGGGTTAGATTAAATTTGTGTGACTTGTCCAGGGATATTTATTAGGTGTGTATACTATTGGTGCAAATAAAACAGTTTGCTGGTGTGTTTATGTATAGCGTAGACTTGGGGTCTTTGGCTTCTGGTAAGTCAAATTCATTTATAGCGCACTGTCTTTCCTGTTTTATTGATTTTTAATAAGTTTACATTTTTTGGCCGGGAAATCGTAAATAAAATAATTTTCTTTGGATCCTTCTTAAAGAAACCAATATAAAGCGACAAAATACGTCTATTGCCATCAGATTAGTTTGTATAAAACATTTCTACAAACGTTTAATCTATTCCTTGAAAAACTTTAATTAAAAATTTTGCAGTTTGACATGTTCGGAATTATCTGACATATCTAAAATATTCCATTACTTTTGCTTTTGTTTTATTTGAAAAACATAGCAGGCATCTCAAAATAAGTTAAGTTTATTCCATCAAATTCGTTAGCGTATTTTTTCATCCACTATTATAGACTTTTGGGTGTCATTTTTTTTTAAAAAGCCAACTTTTGAACTTGTTTCTATAGCCTCTGTGGTCTAGCGGTTCAGGTGTTGGATTTGACTGCATGAGGTCCCGGGCTCGAATCCCGGGTCGGGCATCAAAAAGAAAATTTGGGTTTTCCAATTTTCTATTAAAAAAAATGTTGCTCCAAATGCACCTGTAGCGCCAAATGTGCTAATGACCAAAATATCATTTTATTCATGATTTCCGACGGTACATGACCACAGTAGAAATTACACACGTGATTTTTGACACATATAAAACTTCATCAAAATCGATTCAGTGGTTAAGCGTTAAAGGGCGACAAACAAACAGACAGATAGTTTCTATACTTCTTTTCGTCTGTGCTTGGTGGAATTCCATTCTTGATACAATTTATTTAGAAACAGATGTAATTTCCACAACTTTCTAAATCAATTGCATCAAGAAGCAGACAGATTTCTGCATTTATAATATTAATAAAGTAAGGATACCAAATAAAAATACCAGTGATTGCCTGGTTGCTAATCTAAAGAAGCATTACCGCATATTTCAGATAGGGTATTGAAATTGGCCAATCAAAATTTATAGGTAAATGGTTTATGTACGGTAAGCTTTGGCGTAATGGGTTCAGCGCTCTGATCCAATAAGTTTTGCCGACCCAAAAATGAACGGAAGGAATTAAATATCTTCGATGTATTATATTCTTATAAGAAGTATAGAGGTCTTGCTCTGGACCTGACTCATATGGTCTCAAGTTATATTCTGGGATCAAGATACAACGAAATGCGTTTTATTTAAATTTCTAATTGAAACAACGTTGCTAGGGATTTAATAATTGTTGTTGGCGATATGTTTGTCATCTATAACATTGTGGGACTTCGTAGCTTCGGCCCTGGTTACACCTCTACCTAAATCTTTGAGGATACGGGTGTGAAGACTTACTTTTGGTAGTCTTGCAAGAATAATTTTCTTCTCTATTATAGTTTCTTGTTAATCAAATACAAAATTAATTAAGACATATTTTGATTAGATGCCTTTTAACTAATATTTAACTAAATTCACAAGACAGAAAGGTATACGGCGCGTATATATTATAACCTACCATTTCGACTCATGGTCATTTTTGACCTCAGGATAGAACGCCTCAAGTAAAACGATATTGAATTTAAACGATATTGAACGATACGTTGAACTTTACTTCTTCACGATTACTGTGTTAATGAGACAGTGTATGTGTATGTGTGTCATGATTATTGTGTTAATGACACACATAAACCACAGGATAGCGCCGCACGTATATTACATGTAGTGTATAAAGGCTACGGTTTTATTTTACCATATTGTGGATACTTGTTCTCTGTCACTTGAAAAGAACATTATAACAATGTAACGGAAGCGGAAAGGAAAATAGATATGGCAAGTTGAATGAGGCAGAACTATTAGCCAATTTGTTGAAAAAAGAAACAACGCACCAAACACGTGACTGGCTTATTGGTGATAAGCAGCACACAGGCTTTGTTGAGTTCTTCTTAGGTTTCTCATATAAAAGTTGTTACGATAGAAACAAACGGGGTTTCGACTTGTAAGAAATAAATGTCGAAATATATTTCATAATTTTATTCGAAATAAGTTAAAAATTTATTTTAATTTAAGTATTTACCTGCCGATCCGGTGAACTTCGTATCGCTTAATAATAACAACTATTAACAGTTTGTATAGACAAAATTGAAGTGCGGTTTCCCATTTTTAACCGAGTTTAAAAAAAAACGAGGAGGTTCTCAATTCGGCCAGTGGATTTTTTTTGTATGTGCACCGATTTCTCCGAGGTTTCTGAATCAATTTATGTAATTCTTTTTTTGTTTGATGTGGTATAGTTTCGAGCTTGTCCCATAAATATTTAAATTCAGGTAATCCTATTAGTTTTTATTTTATGAGCATTTTGTATCTACTTTCATCCATCCCGATGTTTATTTTTATTAAATTAAATCATATCAGCAATAAACTAAAAAGTATAATTAAAAATAACTACGTCAATAAAAACCGACTTCAAAACTAAAAAGTATAAAATAATAAAGATTAAATTGGTAAGTATTAAATTGGCTTGGCACCGACTTCAAAACAAGAAAATATTAGTTAATATATAATTAATATTAAATTCTTATGTTTTTTCTACTTTTTAGTTTTGAAGTCGGTTTTTGTTAGCATACTTATTTTTATCCCCACATTTTTTATGTTTATCTCTTCATAAGATCCTTCTCCTAACAATCACCTACACAAAAAAAAATAGCAAAATCGGTTTATTCATTCAGGCGTGATGCGATGACAACGCGAAATGGGGATTCCGATTCATTTTTATATACACAGAGTTACCCTTAAAGGACCAGCTAAATTTTAAGGTGTTTAAGGGCTGAAAAAGTAATGCATTTTAAATATTATTGTAATATTTGAAAAAAAAAAGAAAAAAATACTTTTTGTGATTTTTACTTCTTATTTAATTGTAATTCATTTAAAACAGACCGTAAATGCTTCACTTTTTGTCACGTTGTGTCGTACCTAGTAAGAGTCCTGATCACCCGCCTGCAAATGCGAATTTTTTTATTACTTCGTAAATCAAAAGTCTAATCGATTCTGAATCGAGTATTGAATTACCCGAGTCGTCTTCCCTTGAATTCAAACATCACCATGGATCAGAGTGGTTAGTTGCAAGGTTTGCACTATTTTATACGCGTCGAATACCTTTGTGTCTCAATAATTTAAAAAAAAGATACCTAGTTTATATATAATTATATTTATTTTGTAGAAGTTGATTAAGAAGAAACTATTTTAGAATAGAACATTATTCTTACTACTACAAAAAAGAAATATCTACACACTAGTATTCCCAACGAGGAAGCACAGGTACAACCCACGACTAGCCGAAAACACTAGTAGTGATAGCCGAGAACACAAGTGATAAGTGGAAAACCTATCCGCATACCTTAATCGTACAGCTAGACCACAAAATGTATTTACATAAAAGTGATAATGATATACTGTTATACATTAATAAACATGCACATATAAACATAGTACGTAACTACATATGTGCATATATTATATAAAACGAACCGGAATACTACGAAGTATTTCTGGAATTTCATCAACAATAGCTATAACTAGACAATAGTATTCTCGGTGAGCTAATCCACATTAACATACTTCAAACATTTCATTATGAGCAATTAGATGCTGGAATTGTTTATAAAACGTTTATGATCGATATTTCCGGACATGCTATTTATAAATTTAAAACCCATGCGTATTTTCGCGACATGTGTTCTACAACATTTATAAACTCTGATGTATGCTCTTCCACAGATCTAGATCTTTTTATGACATAATTGAGCGAACAGCTACACGATCTTCCTAATAGTATAACACGACTGTGGCCTAGAGATACTATAGATATTGTATGTTACTGTCCTATGACCAGGGTATTAAGCATATTGTGCAAATCTATCGACTATCCTACCCTCCGAACCGGAATTATGTTGGTAGAAATAGGTAAAGCAGTGGAGTCCTAGTCCGGGCAAGTTGCTGCACAGCACTATATCAACAGTGGCCTTACTTTTTTATGTTATCTGTAGGCAAACAAGCAGACTGATTTCTTGATGGTACGAAATTCACGCCACCTAAAGACACCAAAGGTGGTAATGGTGCGTTGCCAATCAGAAGCTGGGATGTTAGGCCTCGAGCAAAAGTAAGTTTACCGGCTACCTTATCCTCCGAACCGAAACGCGTCAATAGCAAGCGCTGACATTATGGCGGCAGGAATTGGTAAGGCGGTGGTACCGATCCGGGCGAGTCGCTGCGAGACTACTACCTAGTCAGATGTAACGGTGTTAGAGACGGTAAGCCCATGCTCGCTTTTTACGAGCTGCCTGGCAGAAAGGCAGATGGTCTATTCTGCAAAGGAGCTTGGACCAACACGGGGAAATGACCTATTTTAGCTATAGTCGCTTTTCACAAGCTACCTGCAAGGGGACAGATAGACTATTTTATGCAACTGACTCATATCAATACGGTGAAACACATCTGTTGATGCGCTGCTATTTTGCAGTTGTGATATAATATATGTAATATTTTCTAAAACACAAAGAAGGTTGTTTGTCTTTTAGTTAAAAATTCTAACAAACTTACTTAGAATGGAAACATTATATGCAAATATAATCAAAATGTTTTTACCTAAAATTCATCCATCATGTGTGAAAAATTAGTCAACCAAATATGCCTCAATTTTCCCTCGCCAACAAAGATCAATCAGTGCTAAGTTACAGGATATTAATAGGTTGCTACTCGCAGTTAGTAACTATATTATAAAGTTCAGTAATTGAATGGTTGAAGCTGAAAACTCATTCCTATTTTAGTTGACCTTTCGTACCCTGATTTTCGTATTGACTTCTTCGTCACGAGTTATTTTTTTTACGTAAGAGGTCAAAGAACGAGCACATGACATCTGGTGATTAGAGATAACCGGGGCCTATAAATACCATAGATGTTACAGGAGCGTCGCTGTTCTGTTACCGTGTTGTAAGGTCTATTGTGCAAGTCGGCCGGCTACCTTACCCTGCTTTCCGAAACATGACATGTGAAAATGTGTATTTTAAATTTAGGCTTGCTACCTATCACATTGTTGCTTAGTATCTTCGGCTTATCGACAGTTGTACCTTTGCCTACCTCTTCCGGGATATGGGCGTGAAGATACTTGCTTACGTAGCGATACTGTAACCTACTTTTTTAGGTAGAGAGATAGGAAAATGGATTACGGTATGGTGTATTTTTTAGCGATGTTACAACTAGGTTCCCGCAGGAGAGTTAAATATAGGCGTATCCGCGGGCAACATCTAGTTGTGTTATTAAAGGCTTTTAAGCTAATGAAAATTCTGATTCGGAATAGATCATCTGCCTTCCTACCAGACAAAGGCTTACTGTCACTAACACCGTGACATCTGACGGTGGTAGAGTTTCGCAGCGACTCGCCCTTATTGGTACCACATCCTTACCTACTCTTGCCAATATAACGTCATGACGTGTTCCGGTTTAGAGGGTAAGGTAAGACGGTAAACTTACTTTTGCTCAAGACCTAACATCTCGGCCTCAGGTTGGCAACGCCACGTTACCACCTTCGGTGTCTCTAGGCGGCGTGAATTTCTTACCATCAGGAAATCGGTGTGCTTGTTTGCCTTCCGATAACATAAAAAAGTAAGGCCACTGTTGATATAGTGCTGTGCAGCAACTTGCCCGGACTAGGACTCCACTGCTTTACCTATTTCTGCCAACATAATTCCGGTTCGGAGTGTAGGATAGTCGATAGATTTGCACAATATGCTTAATACCCTGGTCATATGACAGTAACATACAATATCTATAGTATCTCTAGGCCACAGTCGTGTTATACTATTAGGAAGATCGTGTAGCTGTACGCTCAATTATGTCATAAAAAGATCTAGATCTGTGGAAGAGCATACATCAGAGTTTATAAATGTTGTAAAACACATGTCGCGAAAATACGCATGGGTTTTAAATTTATAAATAGCATGAATAATAAAAATAAAAGGAAAAAAATACACAAATATGTAAGTATAATTTCGTCCATATCTCCGAAGCATGTAGTGGTACCAGCATTGGTGACCAACGTATCAAAACCATCGATTCCTCATCTCAAATAAATTAGCCATCCATTAGTATTTCAACTAAAATATTAAAAGCAGTTTCGAAATCAATTAAAGTTACCCAGCTTAGCAGACTCTCAACAAACAACAGTTAAAAACAAATTATTACCGTTGCGTCCATACTTTACAAATTATAAAGCTGTGGAACACTCACAAAATATCGAGGAAGTTTTAACGTTCAAGCTTTTAAGTTATGCTAAAACATCAATTTAGGGCGCGCACACAACACCGTGTAGCGATATTGCATCGTAAAAATCTGCGCCTAGCGCTTTGTGGAATTTCGTTCAAGATTTCACGTCAGTGCCATAAAACTTACGTCAACCTATTGCATTTTAATAAGGCACATTTAACAAGCCTTTATTTAACATACCCTGTTTGTTTCTTGGTAAGGAAACATAAAAGTAAAGCTGTGGAACACTCACAAAATATCGAGGAAGTTTTAACGTTCAAGCTTTTAAGTTATGCTAAAGCATCAATTTAGGGCGCGCACACAACACCGTGTTGCGATATTGCATCGTAAAAATCTGCGCCTGGCGCTTGGTGGATTTTCGTTCAAGATTTCACGTCAGTACCATAAAACTTACGCCAACCTATTGCATTTTAATAAGGCGCATTTTACAAGCCTTTATTTAACATACCCTGTTTGTTTCTCGGTAAGGAAACATTTCACAACAAAATGTTTAACCGGTTAAGCTCAGCCGATTGGTATAAAATTTGAAGTGCACGTTTAGTTCTGATTATCTTTCTTGCTCACGTTGTATTTGAAATAAAACAGTATCGGCTATAAAACAGAAGAGCTTTAGCAATAAAACACTATTTTGATACTCTACTGGAAATGATATACAAAAAAAAGTATCTTCACACCCATATCTCCTAAAAAGTAGGCAGAGGCACAACAAGGCCAACCACGACTAGCCGAAGACACTAACTCGCCAACCGGGCACATATACAATTCCGAGCAACATTTTTTTTATTACAAATTTGGAAAACCGTGATATACGTCTTTCCAATTGGGAAAAGAATTTAAAGCTTCTAGATCAATCAAAAGATAAAGATCATAGCAAAACTGAGCTTAATCGGTTATAGCCTTATGAATTTGGAACGGAAGATCTGTGTAATTTATCGGGTTACGTAGAATCATTACATTTTATTTCACTATTTTCTACGTTGGGGAAAATGTATGTATTATTATTATTAAGTATGTTCTGTCCAAATCGTGTGTCACGAAACCATGAGATGAGACAATCATTACAAAAATTGCAGCATCTAAATTTCGCATTTGCATACATTTCGATTGAACTTTGTATGAGGGTACACCTGCGCAAGTGAATTTAGAAATTAATTAAGTTTAATAAACTTAGTAGTGCCATCTACCGGAGGCCGCAGGCAGCACTTCTTACCTTTTAATTTTTTTTCTCAAATATTGATTAGATTTAATGTATTAGTAAAGTTTAATTTAAATAATTTTGGAATTTTTTTAATAATGAGCATCTTTACTATAGTCAGCTTTCCCATACAAATTTCGCGTCTCATATTAGAGGGTAGGGGTAATATTTTTTTAAAATCTTAATGCAATGATTTTTCGTTTACAAAAAAGAGTCTGTATGTATTTGCCATTAAAATTCCATTTTCAGCTATTTGCCATTAAAATTGACTAAAGTTCCTTCCAAACTGTCATCCCATCTTTTAGGGGGTGCGAGGCATATTTTAATTAAAAAAAGGTCATTTTTTTTCTTTCAGACCAATAGTATGCATACCCGTTTTTGGATTTCTACCTTGAACAAAGTCCAACACAAAATTTCACCCTGTCATTGAAGAGGACGGGGGCAGATTTCCAAAAAAATAATGCACGCGTTGCTTATTAGCTATAAAGAGTTTACAAGAACTTTATAAATTTTGCCTTAAAAATTTCAGGACGCTCCATACAAATTACTGCACTACTCTCACGGGCTTCCCTTTAGTAAGCGGAATAAAAGTATTCCATTACTTTCTTCGAAACATTAAGTACCTACCAGTCAAATTTCATTACGATCGGTTTAATAAATTGATCATGGATGGCAGTCAGGATTCTGACAAACAGTCAAACGAAAAATCCAAAAATGTTAGTAAGGTGTACTACAGCCAATTTTTAGTCTCCTTCGTTTATTTTTTTAATATCTTTAATGTACATAATTCACTTTTCCACATATTCATTATAAGTATAGATAGAGATGACAATGAAATTAGCACCATCAGTATTGTTGTCAACCCAACGGCTTGTCAACGGCTGACACAACGAAAAGGCATTCAAAAACTTGCTCTTTTAACTGTTTTTAAAAATGTTGTTAATTTAGATTATTTCAGAAAACAAAGAAAATTCATTTACGGCGCGCTCGATTACAATTTGATGTTAATATTTTTTTTGATGTTAATTGTGATGATGTTTTTGATGATTACAATTTGATGTTATATAACAATTATTTGAAGCAAGAAAACTGTTAGTAAATTTAACTTACGCGTATAAGCAAATAATAAGAAGTTATTAATAACATACTACACTAAATAAAATCTGAGCCGAAAGTTCTGCTTCAACTATATTTTTTAAGTTAAAACTTCTTTAGCGGCGTCGCGCACTTTTTTTGGAATGTGTAAAAACTTCTAAACCCGCGTCAGGACACAGGACCTGATTCATAATACAAAAATTCGTAAGACGGCGCTTGCGCGAATAAGATTGAGCGAATTTTCTTGTTGTCATGTTTGTGTGCGATAGCCCAATAAATGAATATTGTATTGTACCATATAAATGACAGTACTTTCATACTGATAATTAAAGTTATTCGTGCAAAATTATTCCCTAACCATTCCAAAATATCAAAAATGCACAACGTTAATATTCAAGTTTTCACTTCTACCGGTACTCCCGGAATGCAACCCGTCGTTTTCGAAGTAAAAACTTATTTACCAGCGTTGCGCACTTCTTTTGGATTTTGTATAAGGTTCTAAACTCGCGACAGGACACATGACCATATTCGTTTTTTTTATATGACCCTTTTCTTGACAATAACTGACAATATTTTATAATTATAAATATAATTTTTGCTAATACAAAACGTGCATTCAACATAATAAAACCTTTATCCAAAGCAAACTGATATATTTTTTGTTGTTTTGTAGTGTTTAAACTATAACAATACGATATTGCAACGTGGTGTTGTATCCAAGCCCTCAAGGGTTTTAACTTGTATTTTCAAAGACATAAATTTATTCGGTTACTTTTTTTATGATATTGGAAGGCAAACCAGCAGTCGGATTTCCTGATGGTAAGAAATTCACGCCACCTAGAGACACCAAAGGTGGTAATGGTGCCAACCTGAGGCCGGGATGTTCGGCCTCGAGCAAACGTAAGCTTACCGGCTACCTTATACTCCTAACCGGAAGACGTCAAAACAGTGACGTTATGGCGGTTATGGCGTTATTAATCATTTCTATGCTGGAAACAGGCCTCTTCCAAATATTATCTTTCAATTATTTGCGGTGATAATATTGGTTAGTATTTTTCTAAATATTTTATATCAGACTATATAGGAATAAGAATGACATTTAATGTAATATTGTAAGAGGTATCGGATTAAAAAAGAGTAAGTCTAGGAAGTTTCACCATTAAGGTAGAAATGAGAATAAGACTGTTTAAAGTAATCCTTACTAGATTACTATCCTTACGTGCTACATGGTAGATAGGTAGTTAGTCTTTATTTTAAATAAAGCTCATATTTTGTTCATCCCAGACTTCTCTAAGAAATAAAAGCCTGTCTTTCTCAGACAGTTTCTAAAAGTCAAACATAAGTTTTCTTCTTAAATAAATAGTAGAGCCTTAATTTGCTCTGCTTGGAAACACTTTGTCCGTTATTTGTGTAACATTAACTTCAGTGCTTGGTATGGTATTGTACGAATTGTAAAGAAGTTAATATACTCACACAAGAAGCCTAATACTTAATCTTACCAGATCAGATAACATCAGTGGTGTTTTCAGAATCTTACCAATAAACATAAAGTAAAGTACTCCAAGGTTTATATCGATGTTATTATCTACATTGCAGTGCAATAGACTCTAAACTCAAGTAAAACCTTGTAGTACTTTAGTATGTGCCTATAAGATTATTTGAGCCTAAACAATATATTCTAGAAATTGTGTCTGCTTATTTCTTCCAAAATAACTAAATCTCAGAAAATGTTGTAGGTATCGCTTGTAACCGCTACCTCATTATACTTTTAAAATATCAGTCAAGCTTGATGTAGCGATAATTGCGATCTTCGTTAATTAAGTGTTTCCTTAATGAAGCCGGGAATTTGTTTCATCATGATGAATAGCCTTTAATGTGGAATAATTAGGGAGATCCATTCAGACTTCTATAAGTTATCAATTTCATCATTATATTAATAATTCTATAAATTTTAAAGAAAGAAAAAAATCGATCTGAAAACAATATATAGATAAACAAAAGTTGAAAAATCTAAAATGATTAACGTATGTAAAAATATTTTAGTAGTATTTTAATGTTAGAAACTGGAATTAATAATTATGACAATAGAGTATATACATAAGAACTTCATAAAAGATAATTTGAAATGAAATGAAATGAAATGAAATGAAAATTATTTATTTGCGGAATATGTGTGTTAAAAAAATGTTATAAAGATATTTAAGAATACAACATATTCTACCACATTGTGGTGTGCAAATATTTAGTTAATTTTAAAAAGTTACATATTTCTATAAAAATGTACATTTAAATCACAGCCCTTATATTTACATTTTAATAAATATTTTATTTATTTATGAACTTAAGTTTCATAATTTGTTATAAATTAATTTAAAGGTAGATTAATTTTTAGTCCTATCTACCGCACACTACCACAATTTGATACACACTATACTACAATGAACTAGCTGGGGCGACAAATGTTGTGCTAACTATAAAAATGTTTTTCTTTCTTATGAAAGGTGTTATATAGCACTAGTTTTTGTGCAGAAGGGGGCGTTTTGATGATAATGCAAACTCAATTACAGTCAATCTGGTTTCTTTTGAAATTTCATGGATATTCTCGTTTAGCGGCAACTTCTTGTGGCGTACCTTATTTTTAATTAATTAAACATCTATTTTAACGTAATTTATTCATACATATAAACATGAATAACGTCATCGTAAATTTGCTTCATTATAATTTTTGTTCATTGCACGCTTGAACGGATGGCCCTATTTTGCTATTTTTTTGTTGTATTGGTTATTATTTGGAGAGAGATCATATGGAGAGAAAACCTGGGAAAAAGGGCTGAGAAAACGTTAAGGACCATACTTAAATTTTGTCAATGTTAGCAGTTGTAAATTTCAAGCGATACGTAGTTTCCCGGGTTGGCTAGTTTTGCAATAAAAATAGACCAGAGATTAAAATACTAATAAAAGTAAATACTAATAATAAAGGTTTTAAGGAATATTAATAATAGTTGTTAAGTAAATCAAATACTTAACAATTGTTAGATAAAACTTGTCGCTTAAGTAAAGAAAACATAAAATACGTTATAATGTTGTAACAAAATGTGGAAAAGCTTCAATTTCTTCTAATTTGATATTCAACAAAATTATTTGCATAGAACAAATATCGTCATTTTCTATTAATTTACACAAAATTTTAACTAACTAGACTTTATATCATTCTTGACAATCACTCTACTGGTGAAAACTGTGTGAAAATCCGTTGAGTAGTATCTGAGAGCACACAGACTTTGCTTTATAATAATAACATAAAAAGTTATCTATACTTATAAAAGGACATGTCCCAACTGACTGATTCTTATCACCGAGTAAAACTGTTAAAGTTACAACCATAAATTTTAGACTAATAAGGTCGTTTTAATAAGTAGACGAAGGACGGAATTTCGGAAATTCTACCTCTAAGGGGGTGAAATACGGATTGAAAGTTTGTAATTCATAATTAATTTATTGTTCGAATATAGGTACATAGCTAGTTGTTAACAAATTTGGTTTGAGCTCTATATTCTGTCTATAAGGCGTACAATTGTAAAATTAATACAAATAAACTAATTTGCAGTCAGTATAAATAATAAATTGATTTAATACAATTAAAATGAATGTCTTAGAATTTAAGTACATATCTATTTATCTTATTTTTTCGCACAAATTTTACACTTACTTGAAATGAGATTAAATATTATGTTCTAAATTAATTAATATACACTCACAATTCATAGTATTAATCTAAAATAAAATGTCAAAAAATAGTTTAAAATAATAATTGCATCATTCGGTTTAAAAATAAATAAAGTTATTATTATAGCCAAACATTAAATTGATAATTTTATATTTATTATGCATACCAGTCACATCATATAAATTCACAATTCATAGTCTTAATCTACAATAAAAATGTCAAAAAAAATAGTTATAAGTTTAATAGTAAATAAATAATTGCATCAATTCAATCTGAGATATAAATATTTATAGGAAAACATTTAATTGATAATTTTATTTTATGTTATTATATTATTAACACCTGTCGCACAATTTATAAGATGTCCGATAAATACTCATTAATACTGTAGTAAACCTTGTTATATAGAATTTTTTGATTTCATGTTTAAAACTATTAATATTTTTAATTTGTTTCACTCTAGGCGGGAATTTATTAAAAATCTTTGTTGCCATGCCACAAACATTGTTACCGAACAAAGCAGTTTGGTGAGGCAATGGTGTATGGAAGACTGTCATTTTCAAGTTAGAAACATGAAACTTTATATTTGGGCTACTTGTTAAAAATGAGTAGATACATATTATAGCGTTTTTGGAAATTGTACCTCTGACGGGGTAAAACAGGGGTTGAAAGTTTGTATGAAAGTCCTTATTGATTGGCTAAATCAGTAAACATAGCAACTGCCACTCGAGCAGAGCCGCGGATAATAGCTAGTATAATTATAATAATATGTAGTGATAGTTCTTATTTTAATTAGTCAGCACATTTTATCGTCCTGTCATCATACTTCGAGTATTTGTATTAGCTTGAGCGTAATTAAAATCTCTTAGGTGTAATAAAACCACTCGCGTAATTAGTTTTGTTGATGTTATTGCGAATATAATATAATGCTTTGTGCGTACTGAATATTTCAAAACATAAGTTTATGGCATGTGAAGTAAAGAAACAAATTGTTTGGGATTGTTTTTTAACCGAGTTCAAAAAACGAGGTGCTTCTCAATTCGGCTGGTATTTATTTTACGTATGTACCCCGATTTCTCCGAGGTTTCTGAACCGATTTACGTATTTTTTTTTTGTTTTATGTGGAATAGCTTCGAGTTGGTCTCATAAAAATTTGATTAAGGTAGGCTTATTAGTTTTTATTTTATGGGCATTTTTTTATCTATTTTCACCTATCCCGATGTTTATTTTTATTAAATTAAATGTTAACAGCAATAAACTAAAAACTATTATATAAAAACAACTACGTTAATAAAAACCAATTTCGAAACTTAAAAGTGAAAAATAATATAGATTTAATATTAATTATATACTACCTGTTATTTATAAGTGCTATTTACTAATAGGTTTGAAGTCGGTGCCAAGACTTCAACTACTTAATAATTTAATACTTTCAAGTAAGTATTAAATTATTAGCTTGGCACCGACGTCAAACCTATTAGTAAATAGCACATATAAATAAAAGATAGTATATATTAATATTAAATCTTTATTATTTTTTACTTTTTATTTTTGAAGTAGGTTTTTGTTAACGTTTTTTTTTTAGATAGTAATAAACATTAGTATGTTACTTAAAAATATCGCATCTATGGTCTAGTAGTCTGGCGTCGGACTTGACTTCTTGAAGCCCCGTGTTTTTTTTGGAATGACCAATGTATTGCCAACCTCGCGGTTTTTACAACTTCACCGAGAAAGCCCCGGGTTCGATCCCTGGCTCAAGCAACAAAAAAAAAATGTAAAATTTGTGTTTTAAATTATCCAATAAAAATAACGTTGCCTGGTATTGGATATGTGCCCGGTTGGTGATACGCTTGTCACTGTTTGTTGTCACTTTATAACTCCACGTAGAGGCACCATCGACAAAATCCAGGTATTGTATACATTATCATTATTTTGAACTGCATTGCCAAATAAAATAATCTTACATTGGACTTTCTTTAATGCGTCATTTGGCTATGTTTCAAATTAGCAACTCTACCATCCTTTTTTAATCTGCTTACTTGAAAAGGCTTGCGTTTCGTTTTATCTGTCAAAGCTAGATAAAATTACAAGCCTCATTTAAGTTGTGGATAATTTTTATTCTTAAATAAATTATTAAATATTTAAAAAAATATCTTGCCGCCTATATCGTCGAAGAGGTAGGCAGAGGCTCAACCAGGAACCCTCGACTAGCCGAAAACACTAAGTCCCATGTGATAGTTAACAAGCCTATCGCCAACCGGGCATATATCCAATCCCAAGCAACATTTTTTTTATTAGAAAATTGGAAAAACCCAGTTTTCTTTTTGTTGCCCAACCCGGGATGCAAAACCGAGACCTCAGGCAGTCAAGTCCAATAACTGAACCTCTAGACCACAGAGGCGATTAAATTTTATGAATAAATAAATCAATAAATTGTTAATGCAATATTGATTTGAAAATGGCTGTTATAACATTTGCTCCTTAAGCACTGCTTGTAAACATTTACATCCGTCTCGACCGTTTATATATTCCAATTTCAAAAAAGTAATCTGAAGATGGAAATTTTCCTCTATGGTCAGCTTTGCTGGAAAGCATAATTACAACTGCCTTTAATTTTATATTGTATTATTATATTGCATATGTTATATTATACATACTTTTATATTATTTCAATAGAATAAAAATAGACCGTCTGCCTTTCTGCCAGACAGCTTGTAAGAACTGTCTGGCAAAAATAAGACCCACGTTTAACTAAACACTGTCTAAAACTGAAATCAAATCAATATTAAACTTTACCAATATTATGAAGAGGAAAGATTTGATTTTTTATTTGTTTGTTTGAAACGAATAGGCTCCAAAACTACTGGACCTTTCACCTTTAGAATGTTACATTACTCCTGAGTGACATTCATCAAAATCGGTGCAGTAGAAGCCAAGTTACGCAGGCGAAGCTGCTTGAAACCGCTAGTATACTGTATTTGGATGACGTGACAGCATGTTATTTGTTAATATTCCAATTTTAAACAAAGTTTCGTTATGCATATTTTTAATGTGTGCTTTAAGTTTTTGGTAGTAAAACGGAAGATACTATCTTAAGACATAAAATAATATATTAGTGATGCACGTATACATACATTTAATCAATACATAGGCATTAATAAATATTTTGTATAATTAAGAACGCGGACGAAACCTCTGATGGAAGTTTCTATAATTTATGGTATAAAAATGAATGGCTAAATGTGTTGGTAAGCGCATAACTTCCGAGCGACTGAACCGATTTGGATGATTCTTTCTTTGTTGTGTTAGTTATTATCAGATGAAGGTAATTGCAGGGAAAATGGCAAAAACAATACTTTATTTTTTCCATACAAACTAAACGGCTGAAACGAAGTTCGCCGGGACAGCTAATAAGAACATAATAGTTTTCTACAGAAAACAATATTTCTGAGAAGAATTAAGTATTTCCTTAATGATGCGTGTGTTTCCTCAATAAAACCTTACCACAGGGCTCCCAAGCCCCTTTCGGTCTTGACCTTAT
This sequence comes from Calephelis virginiensis, assembly GCA_002245475.1. NCBI lineage: Eukaryota > Metazoa > Arthropoda > Insecta > Lepidoptera > Riodinidae > Calephelis > Calephelis virginiensis. Next base: position 8,086 of record NJDC01002820.1, on the reverse strand, counting down.
CGCCCCATCTTTTGTGACGTTGTGTGTGCACACTCACTAATTGTGTTTGTCTTCCAACATCATTTATTTCCAGCTGTCTCATACAGAAAATCTACTAAAAAACAAAATCAATTTAACATTATTTATCTACATTAACAAAGAAAACAACAAAAATCAAAGGTTTTTTCTTATGTTATGTTGCTGCTGGTAGAGTTCTGTGCAGCAGTTAGCGCGGATGAAGATCTCCGATTCACCTATTCCTGCCACCATAGTGACTTTGTTGTGTTCCGGATTGAAGTGTACATTAGTCGGTCAACTTGCACAAAAGGCCTAACATCCCGGCCACAAGACAGCGACGCATCTGTAAAATCTATGGTGTCTATAAGCCATGATTTATGAGATTGTCATGGCTTATAGACACCTTCCTTTAGGAGAGAGGAGAGTTAACGGACAAGTTAACTTCTTACTTGAAAAAAGTATTATATTTTTGTATGAAAAGGGTAATAAATATGGAGGAAGCTGGTCAGGTGTGCCAGGATCGTAAGGTTTGGCACTCAATACTCTCTACCTACGCCGTAAGGGACTTGGCGAAGATACGTATGTATGTATGCTATAAGATGGGAGTCAGTCTATTTTTGTAGTGGTGTGAGACACCACAGATATTACTGGTGCATTACTAATTTATGACTTCAGACTGAGCTGTGTAGGCAAGTCTGTCGGTTTACCTCTCCTCATCTTGAGCTTGGAATCACCAACTTTGTGCTTGGAACGCTACAATGGCTAAAAAATACAGTATGATGGCAGGAATATGGTAAGATAAGCTTCTTATTATTACAGGCTTATTACAGGCTGTTAAATATAATAGTTAGTTTATGACATTGTCAAAGCTACATTTTCTTTCTAATATTGAATATTTATTTGGATAAGTCTCCATGCAACTAAGGTTACTTACAGCAGAAAATAAAATCAAATTGTATCGTCTATACATAATCGAGGGTTGCCACGTTTTTTTATCTGCGTTAAAAAAGATAGCGATAACTTCAAATAAATTTAGTTTGTTTGCAGTAGGATCACCCTGATATTTGCTATTGTAATAATAATTTACAGCGTCATCAGTTAATTACATAATTGTGTAATTAATAGTTCACTTTACTAATTTTAGGGGTCCATATATTTACTGAGATCGAATAAGCCTATAAAGGTATCAGGCTCTCTATCTTCATAAAAATACATGATAAGTCGATTGCAATGCTTTGTAGCTTTTTTCTCTGTTATCACTATTCGAATATAATAAATTTTAATATCTTGTTGATAAGAAAGCCATCTTCATTTCTCAAGACCAACTACTTTGTTTCCTGAATAGTAAGTGCGCCATCTGTGATCTTTTATCGTCAAAATCAATATGTTTGTGTGTGTCAAATGCATGGTAGTGTGGGTAATGTTTTATTTATTGATTTAATGTACTTTACAAGGATTATTATTGAAAAATAGTAGCGTTCTGCACTTCTTCTACACACAAACTATAAGTGTTCCAAATTTTAAGGTTCTGAGTTAGCGCAATTTTCGTAAAAAGGGGCCCAAAGTTTTGGCATCACGTATTAATAAATGGATAATTTAAGCATTGTTAAAATGATATTCAGAGTTCTGAGAGTCAACCATTTCATAAGATACGAAGTCACGATTTGAAAACTATATTTTCAAGAGATAACAAAAGTTTTCAAAGTGGTTCCAAACAAATTTAATTAACGTAATTTTGTGCTCAATATCGCAAAAAGATGACCTCATTAATGATAAGGTCGTCAACATATACAACATTTATGCATTATCAGGTACAAAAACCACTTCACAAATCACAATAAACACACAATTTATTTACAAACATTTGTACTTTCCACAATATATTTCTATTTTTTATTTTTATGGTTCAGCCAACCGGTTTCACTATACAAGCTAATCTGGGCTATATAAAAATGATAGGGTTAACATTGATAGGGTTTTTCAAATTAAAAAAAATGTATCAAGAACGGAATTCCACCAAGCACCGACGATAAAAATTATAGAAACTACAATAAACTCAATTTTCATGTTCGTCCTACCCAACTAAAATCATTACCTATCTTTTTCAAAAAAATGAAATTCGGTTTGTTCTTAGTTGAGTAACAAACATGCAGTCAAAATGAGAACTCTTTCGATTTTAGAGTCGGTCGAAAATTCAATTCCTAACCCTTTCAACCCAAACAAGATACTTAAAAAACATCAAATTTGCTTCAACCTTATTAAAGGCCAAAATAAATCCTTTTTTTATTTAAAAATACAGAAATAAAGCTGCCAACGGAACCTCTTATGTGTACAAATAAACGTTTCTGGAATTAAATTACCGAAGTAAACCCTGTGTCTCCTAAATAACGCATATGTTTTGCATATAAAGTTTGCGTTTCCATGATTAAGCGTGGGTTCTCTTAATAATATGAATATTTATAAATTCTTAAAAAAAATGTTTTTAAACAAGTTCAGACTATCTCCGGCAGCAGACTTAAGAATATTCAGGACGTTTAAATAAGTGCAAACAAGATACGATAATGTTGAGAATTTTAGAAGCCTATGATCGTCTTCCGCCTCCATCAGCTTTATTATACTTAGTCGGGTCATAAGTTCTGTCACACCATAAAAACTCTTCAATTAAAAATGCTGCTCACAAAAATGTTTCTTAATTTGAATTTAGAATATTTTATGAAAATAGGTGTGTTTTTTTTTAATTTGACGTATTATTAAATATGGAGTGGACGTTGAAAAAGACCGTGTCGTGGTTATCGCGCTGCATCGATATGGTTAGGGATAGGGATCCATCGCCTTACCTATTCCTGCCGCCACAGTCATGTTCCGGCCTGGACGATAAAGTAACCGGTTGACTTGCACGAGTGGCCTAACGCCACGACCACAGAGCAGCGCCCCACCAACAACATATATTGTGTCTATTAGATGCCTTATTGTGTATATATATTTTTTCCCTGTGTTGGTCCGGGCTCCTTTGTAGAATAGACCATCTGCCTTCCTTGCCTGGCAGCTCGTAAAAGGCAAGCATAGGCTCACCTTCACTAACACCGTGACATCTGACTAGGTCGTCGAGTTTAGCAGCGACTCGCCCGGATTGGTACCACTGCCTTACCTATTTCTGCCGCCATAACGTCATGACGTGTTCCGGTTCGGAGGGTAAGGTAGCCGGTAAACTTACATTTGCTTGAGGTCTAACATCCCGACCTCAGGTTGGCAACGCACCATTGCCATCTTTGGTGTCTCTAGGTGATTTTCTTAACATCAGGAAATCCGTCTGCATGTGTGCCTTCCAATATCATAAAAAAATACACAATAAGGCAGCAATAAGAAAATATAAATATATATATAAATATAATTTCCAATTTTCTAATAAAAAAATGTTGGTCGGGATTGGAAATGTGCCCGGTTGGCGATAGGCTTGCCACCTATCACATAGTGGGACTTAGTGTCTTCGGCTAGTCGTGGGTGCCTTGGTTGTACCTCTGCCTACCTCTTCGGGGATATGGGCGTGAAGATACCTTTTTTATAAATATAAATACATTAATATTTTCGGTACCATAATCAATAAAAATAAAAAAGATAAATTGATAGCCCCATCGCCATAATTCAGTTGTTAAGTTACTTGGTTATTCCTTCAGGACAGTCAGTCACAGCCACCTTAACCACCTACAAACTAACTGTTCCTGCCGCCTAAACTACAGTTTTCGATATTGCTGTGTTCCTTACGAGTGAGTAAGATTTCCGAAATACTTACACACCTGTTCTAAAACCCGGCAATAATTTTAAGATGTGAACCACCTTACCAAAAAAAAATAAACACCCAGTTTTCTATCATTTTGTCGGTCAGGAACAGGAATACAATTTTGACAGTGTTTAATTAAACACGTGTTCAACGAATATATTTAAAAAAATATACATAAATTTTTTTGCAGTAAAACGGTATTTTTTTAGGAATGATTAAGATATCATATATATTTAAGATTTATTTAGATAGAAAATTCCTACAGTCATAGCATCAGTGCTTGTTGTTGTCGTGTTCCATGCCAGACGATTAAATCGTGGGTAGATTAGGATACATTTCGCTTAAATATCGACACAACAGTAACATCTGTGTTGTATATAGAACACGTTTATGTATCCGCAAAGTAGACTACTGGTTTGGTATCAAACTCGTATAACATAAAAACCTTTTTCAAAAATTAAAAATTATATACTAATCGACGTAATAGACAACTTCGTCTATTCCAATATATCATTTAATGCAGAAACAGTTGATTTCAACTCGTTTATAATGCAAGCGATCAGTTTATCTATATTATTTGCTTTGGATTCAATTACTGCAAAATCTGTATTGGCATTGTCGAGTAATGTCAATAGTCCATGATTTATTGGGCTACTAAGTTGTGATTTCCTATAGATCGAGGAACTACTGTCAATATACGAACTCTGGCGAGGAATCAGGAATCGCGTAATATAAAAATAATAGCTGACCCCACACATGTTGTCCTGTCTGAACTGACTTTCAAACGACTCTTACTGGTGACGTTACTAGAAAAAATAGCTAAATTTGTCCATTGCGTATTGATCAAGGGAAATGGGGTTTCTTTTAAATTGGTCCATATTACATTGCGATGAAAAAGGGAAATGGGGCTTTAAGCTTCAACTTGAGTGGGACTCGCACAAGAGGGTTTCTGTAACAGCACACAAAAATTAAGGATAGTATATAGAATATATAGAATAGTTTAGTGTATTGCAAGTAATGTTTGACAAAATATTATTTTTTATATAAAAATTATAAAATGGCTTAAAAATTGAATCTAACCTGAAAATGAATAAATTATGTGCTTGTATTATGGGTGTTAGTCATTGATAATAATACATAGGAATATTTATAGCGATACCAGAGTAAATTTTATAAAACCCAGATTCAGAAATGAAGACTCATCTAGAAGACCTAAATATTCATCACATATATTATGTTAGTTGGTACAGCTAAGCGTGTACGCTAACGTCTAGAGACATACAATTAATAAGTATTAATTGTGTAGTTTTAACAACTTGGGGATGAAATGACTGTGATATACAGATGGACGGAGAGATAAAAATACCTAACCTTCAAGGATTTTTTATTTGTCTATTGTGCTACGGAACCCCCAAAATGCAATTTCATACTAATGAATTCTTATTTAAGGCTTATTAAAAAGGCTTATTTAAAATTCTACATGGGTAATATTGCTATGTCAGGGAGTACAACTGTTATGTTTTAATAATAACGAAAATTTAATTATATTTCTACAATGTTTCAGTTGCCAGAGTTGTGATAGATTACCGCCTGAAGATGAGTCAGAAAGGAATTATTTTAATAAGTTAACGGTAGAAATGTCACTTTGATGCTTATTTTTATGGAGAAATTGGAGTAAAATTGTAGGATCCCTTCAATAGCCTTATTATTTTGGTGATTACTTGAAATCTCCGATAATTTAATACTGTGTCATTTTGGAGATGTTGATTGTTACCACAAGACTGATTTAGTTAATTTTTTTAGGTTATTAATAGGCTGTTGCTAACGAGACTAAAAATATGAATTCATATGTTTTTTTAGTTTCGTATTTCTTTTCATTTTTGTTGTATCTTGGTTGCGCCCATTAATGAAGTAGAAAAGTATTTTAAGAATATTTCAAAAAAATATTTTTTTATAAATATTTCTACCTTTTTCGTTTTTTTTTCTTTTCTTGACCGTAACGACAAAAGTAGACAGTTATAAAAGTAAATCTCTAAACAACGCACGCTCTAACAACTCATACATAGACACCGCTAACAGCCAAAACATTTTGAACCTAACTAGACTGCAGCGAGGGCGAGTGATATCCGCTTGAGATACGGTTATGTGAATTTTTTCATGCAAAAATTTTACAACAAAAAAGATCATCTTGAGCCTCTTGCAAAGTAGACAGAAAAGAAAAGAAAAAAGAAAGAGAAGAAAAATATTTATTTGCGGAATATGAGTGTTACAAAGATGTTACAAAATTATTTAAGCGTTCCTACATATTCTACCAACTTGTGGTGTGCAAATATTTTAATATGTTTTTAATTATTTATTCACGATTTACTATTTACACACTGTTTTTTGTTTGTTTTGAGATTACATGATTATTTATTAATACACACAATTTTTAGAATGTAAATTAATTACCGTATCCCTATCTACCGTAAACTACCTAGAGAATATCTTGTGCCAAATGTCATGTTTTCAGCAGACCTACCTTACTTTCTCCACATTAATTACTCTTTTATTATAAACACATCCGTTTTAGTGACGCAAAATATAACCAATGCAAGAGCAAGTATCATCAGCTTGAGAAAAAAAATATTTTTGAGCAAAAATGGAGTAACAAAGAAAGTTATAACAATTGTGTTGCTAGAGCTAATGGAAGGTTGTTTAAATTCGAAAATAAACGTTTGCATGTCGTATTTTAATCTAAATATTTAATATAAATTTGAAAACATATAATAGTCTCAAAAACTTGCAAAAAAACTTTAACACAAATACATAAGCTCAATTAAATTAAAGATATGTTTGCCAGAGACTTTGTTTTGACGTTTCTATATTTGCCCTGGTAGGATTAAAGTGAGTTTACTATAATATGTAATAAATTATGAAATTGTAATAAAATAAAACAAGTAATTTGATTCAATTTTAAAAAAATGTAATAAACATAAATAATTAATTGATATAAATCTCAAAATGTTTGCATACCACAACGTTGTACAATTTGTTAGTGTGCTTTAAAATGTTTGAAACGATATCTTACTACACATAAATAGTTTTATTTCATTTCATTCAACCAGTAACTAAAATTTTATATTTCCATTAAACTTCCTACTTCATTTTCAACAACAAATCAAACAACAGGGTACAAGTGCTAAAAAAAAGTATCTTCACGCCCATATCCCCGAAGAGGTAGGCAGAGGTACAACCAAGGCACCCACGACTAGCCGAAGACACTAAGTCCCACAATGTGATAGGTGACAAGCCTATCGCCAAACGGGCACATTTCCAATCCCGACCACCATTTTTTTATTAGAAAATTGGAAAAAACCAATTTTCTTTGTGTTGGCCGACCCGGGATTTGAACCCGGGACCTCATGCAGTCAAATCCAACACCCGGACCGCTAGACCACAGAGGCGATGCTACTAGTTTTTCGTGTAAAAGTAAAAAATGACATCAATATGACGACCACCGAGTGTAGTTGTCGAAAGTAATTGTATGTAACTTACACACAATACAATATAGTAGTCCTTCATTATCCACCAAATACAGAGAAATTACAAATACATAAAAAACTATAACATACACAATATTGTCAACATATCGAAATCCCGCTGAATTTATAAAAACCGCGAGGTTAGCAAAACTTAAGTCATTTTCAAAAAAAAATCCATATTTTATGCCGTAGCTCTCTAATTGACGTTTATGTGTGGACAGTTTGTACTTATTGTGACACGCATTTTGATAGTGTCTTCCCGATCTAGTAAGGACAGTTAATGGACAGGTTCATTGCTCACGAGATTACCATAAAACAAAACTTTGTTAGCCTACTGTTGACGTATAACTTTACTAATTGTACCTTTGTCAACTCCTACAGAATATGAATGAAGGTAAACTATTTACCGCGTATGTGAGTAGTGAGTATTTAACCCTGTTGATTTCGTAGGATCTGACATTTACCGCTAAATAAAATCAGATTGTGAAATAAAATTTAATTTTTCCTTATAATTTAAATTCATCGAGTTCAGCCGTACTCTAGAGTTATAACAGTTTTTTGTATTAATTAAAGAGCTTTTATTCCCTCTTACAACGATCTTTGTAGCTATTTTCTTTTTGTGAATGCTTATTAACTTAAAGTATTGTAAAATAGTACAAAAATATTTTTTTTCAGTAACCAAGCCAAACGCCTACGTATGATGAAGCTGAAAACCATTTCAATTACATCAACCTTCAAACAAAAATCAGCATCAAATTCGGTCCATTTGTTTAAAAGTTATGATGTC
>NJDC01002817.1:50368-60690 GCA_002245475.1 Calephelis virginiensis | reverse complement strand
GTTGGTCCGGGCTCCTTTGCAGAATAGACCATCTGCCTTTCTGCCAGGCAGCTCGTGAAAGGCGAGCATAGGCTTACCGTCACTAATACCGTGACATCTTACTAGGTGGTAGAGTTTCGTGGCTACTCAACCGGATTGGTACCACCGCCTTATCTATTCCTGCCGTCATAACGTCATGACGTGTTCCGGTTTGAAGGGTTAGGTAGCCGGTAAACTTACTTTTGCTCGAGGCCTAACATCCCAGCCTCAGGTTGGCAACGCACCATTACTACCTTTGGTGTTTCTAGGCGGCGTGAATTTCTTACCATCAGGAAATCCGTCTGCTTGTTTGCCTTCCAATATCATAAAAAAGTAAACAAAAATACAGAATAAACAAAACCTATTCGTAATTGATGTAATAATTACATAACTATCATGCAAATAATAATGAAATCATGGAGTTGTATTGGAATCTTCTTAGAATATGATTCGAAACACGAAATTATCTTAATACCTCCTAAATTCATTGGTTGGTTATTAAATCAACCAACCAGCATGTTGGCTGATTATAAACTTTGACTAAAACAAATTAGAATTTCAAAACTTATAAATTACATACAAAACCAAAAAACTAGATTAAACATTTGTTGAACACATGTTTTACTAAACACGGTGTAAAATTAAAATCAAACCTAACATGCTACGCGTGGATGACATGACAGCCTGTTATTGGGTGGTAAACCAATTTTAAACAGTGTTTACAAAAACTATATGCTTAACGAGTGTTTATTTATTTGTTGTATCGCCTCTGTGGTCTAGCGGTCCGGGTGTTGGACTTGACTGCATGAGGTCCCGGGTTCGAATCCCGGGTCGGCCAACAAAAAAAAATTGGATTTTTTCAATTTTCTACTAAAAAAATGTTGGTCGGGACTGGAAATGTGCCCGGTTGGCGATAGGCTTGCCACCTATCACATTGTGGAACTTAGTGTCTTCGGCTAGTCGTGGGTGCCCTGGTAGTACCTCTGCCTATCTCTTCGGGGATATGGGCGTGAAGATACTTACTTACTTACTTTTATTTATTTGTAAGGCTACAATTTTAATAAGTTAAGTTATTCATTGGTGTGGTATTTTTTTTTGCATTCAAAGTGCGAGTGTTTATACCTACGGATCGAAAGTTATTCGATCGCGTGTGGATTTCAAAATCTGTAATAAACAATGAAACGACAACAGTTAAGACATACTTGAATTTTTAAAATTGTCTTAGTTGTAATTATTATCAACTAGCAACCTAGTTGATAATAATTACAACTAAGACAACTTGCTATTTAGCTAAAGCTCTCTCACGAGGACAAATTAAGAAACACAAAAATAAACGAAAAAATATTTTGGCATTTATAGTAGACTAGTTGTTGCCCGAGGTATTCTCCGCGTGGGTAATGGATAAGAACTATCCTACGAGTAAATCCAAGTTACCCTTTATGTGTGTGGCAAATTCAATAAAAATCAGTTTTATAGTTTTTGCGTGAAGGAGTAACAAATAAACATACATACTTACATTTATAATTTTAGTAAGATATTAATAGAAATAAACAAAATATGTAATCGCAATCGTCATTGTACCGTCTTACCAAAATTACGACCAAAAATATAATATTTTGTGGCGAAAAAGATCGAGTGGAATATTCATATTTTCATTTTGTACCTACTAGTATTTCAATTAGCTACTGCGTTCTTTTAAGATGCGATCGAGTTTATTTAGATATCGAAGAACATACTATATTTTTACAAATGTACCTCAGAGAGTGCCTTTCCAGTGATTTATTTTAGTGAAATACGATATCGAGGTTTCACAATTGTTTATTTAAAACCAACGTTAAATCAATACTAAAATGGCATATCTATGGTTATTAAATCAAAGATGGAATAGCTAATTTCCTTTCGATGGTATTCAATTGGCCAGAAACTAGACAATCATCTACATTCTCGTAAGGGACTTACCGACGTACCAGAAACTTGTTCACCAAACAGCTTTGCCCAAACTTGTTACAGTATTAGCGACGTGATAGAGTTAGTAAGTTGTTACTTTGGTCCTGAGCTCTCTGAGAATTATTGATTTGTGCAATAGTACTTTAAAGTATCAGGAGATATAGTTATCACTTCGCACAACAAACTTATAAATGACCGCCTCGTTGGTCTAGTGGCTAGCGTACTCGGCTAACGAATCGCACGCATCGACGAACCGCGAGGCTTGGGTTCGATTCCCGACGGGGGCAGGCATTTGTGTGATGAACATTTAGGTGTCTGCATTTCCGGGTCTGGATGTTTATTAAATGTATTCTGGTATCTGTTTAAGTATTTGTATGTATTAGTATCGTTGACTAACATCCATAACACAAGCATATAATTTGCTTACTTTGGGGTTAGATTCAATTTGTGTAACTTGTCCAGGGATATTTATTTATTTATAAATGTTAACCAACATCTGTACCAAAAGGTACCGCCTTGCCACGAAGAAAAGTTAAAATCCCTGTTTTTAAAAACACGGTCTAAAATTGATAATCTACCAATAACATGCTACACTGGATGATAGGGTAGCATAATATTGGTTAATAATCAAGTTTTAAAAAGTGTTTAGTAAGGTGTTCTACGAGTATTTATATATTTTTTTTATTGTAACACTGTAAATTATAAAAGTTGTCTGTATGTGCGATAAAAATATTCTGCGATAAATTTTTAAGTTACTTTTAATAATAATAAGTTACTTTTTTTAGTGACCAATGTGTTGTAAACCTCGTGGTATTTACAACTTCACCGGGCTTTGTTGAATAAGTTTCTAAAACTTTTGTTAGGTACCGCCTTAAGTGTGTCATATTTTTTTATGCCAAAAAAGTGCTGGTGTAATTTGGATATTTTTTTATAAAAGTTGAATTTTAAAACTAAACCTATATCATGTCACTCAATCAAATGCAGAAATCCTTTTTTAAATTAAGATTGCATATCCCGTAAGGGACTGACTTGAAGATATGCATTTTCGATGAAATAAGATTGTAGGCAATGTTTTCGACAAAACTCAACGCAAACGTGGTTTTTTTATAAATTTTGAGAACTCTTACACTAATTTTGCTTGTTGTCTTGTTTGCTATGTTTAAAACTAATAATATAAAACTTTTTTAACACCACCTATAATTTGTTGGTTCCTAAACCGTTCTTAGGTATAATCCATTACCCGAATAGGTTTTAGCGTCCTCAAGAATCGAGCTATGAAATTCTTTAAAACCATCGAGTAATAGTTGTTGGAGTACCAACAAAGACTCCTTCAACCCTCATAGATCACGGGAGTCACGGGGTGACAAAAAATAATTTTTACCTCGATTTTAAAGAGGTTCCTGCGGCAAAGCTAAAGCTTAAGCTAAGCGAGGGCAACACCTAGTAAATGATAACTTAAGTGTGTTTTTTTAATGCAAAATAATTGTTTGCAAAACATATGAGTTAATAAGATGTTACAAAAATATTTAAGCATTCTAACATATTTCACTATATTGAGGTGTGCAAATATTTTAATATTTGTTGTAATTATTTAAGTATTTAATTATATTTATTTCAATATTACTTTTTTATATTTATTAAAAGCCTTTGTGGTCGAGCGGTACGGGTGTTGGACTTGACTTGAGGTCCCGGGTTCGAATCCCGGGTCGGCCAACAAAAATAGAATTGGATTTTTCCAATTTTCTAATAAAAAAATTTTGGTCGGGATTGGAATTGTGCCCGGTTGGCGATAGGCTTGCCACCTATCACATTGTGGGACTTAGTATCTTCGGCTAGTCGTGGGTGCCTTGGTTGTACCTCTGCCTACCTCTTCGGGGATATGGGCGTGAAGATACTTACCTAAAAGCAAAATTAGACTGAGCGAATAATCGCGAAACCAAATTCCCGGCAACCACGATTTCTGAAATAGTATATATTATTACAAATATTTTATTATTTATCCTTGTTTGTTTGAATCTATAACACTTTGTTTTTAATTTAAAATCAGAAATACAGACATAGCGTACATAGTACTAGTAATATTTGTTTAAATGTACAACTTACATTGGAAATAAACTTTTAATATTACGAGAATAAATACCTAATAATTCCATTTATCTTGTTTAGGTTTATATAGAATTAATTAAGAGTCAAGAAGAGCTTGTGAAATTAGTTTAACAAGTTAAAATACACATTTACCCAGGAATTGATGTTTGCTACCGTCTGTTTGTCGAAGCCACTGTGGCCAGAGCTCGGAGAATCTTAGATCCAGCATGGCTCAATTAGTTTCTATTGTAATTCCAGTGAATGGTATCAAGATTGCTTAAAACTAATAGAAATTTAAACCAGTTTAGTTTAGTTATTGTTTTAACCCCGAAAACCCTGCTTTAACAAACTTCTTGCGAAACGTTCAAAGTGGTGGCAGTTGTTGGAATTCTATTATTGTAATCGCCTCTGTGGTCTATCGGTTCAGTTGTTGGACTTGACTGTATGAGGTCTCGGTTTCGAATCCCGGGTCGGGCAATAAAGTAAATTGGGTTTTTCTCATTTTCTAAAAAAAAGATGTTGCTCGGGATAGGATATGTGCCCAGTTGGCGATAGGCTTGCCAGCTATCAGAATGTCCTAGTTGTGGGTGCCCTGTTTGTGCCTCTGCCTACCACTTCGGGGATATGGGCGTGAAGGTACTTTTTTTTCTTTTAAAAAAATAGCTTTTGAAAAAGTCAGTATCTTCAAACCTTATCCTTAAAACAAAGGCACAGCTAATAACGACCCCAAGGGTGCAAGCCTTGTCGTGGCGCGAGGGCTGAGTAACCGGGGTAAACCAATTGGACCAGGACGGCTGCTCCTCTGTATCCCTCTTTGCCCAAGGACCACGCAAGGTCGGTGGGCCGTTTGGCCAGCGTGGGGTGGCGACAGCTAGGCTCGCGGAGGAGGGGGGGGACTTTTCATCTTGCCCACCCGATCATGATGGCGTAGCGGCAGGTACGGGGGTACATACCGATAAAACCCGTGACTTGAGGATTTCCACACGTAAAAAAGGCAGAGATAATAAGCACCTCGTTCAGCCGGAGATAGCACCATAACGTGATAGTTGGTAAATCGTGACAAACGTGTCACTTATCTAAACCGGGACAAGACTGTTTTATTATTAGTTTTTAATATTAAACAGAAACAGAATAGCAATCAAACATAGTTTTTTATGTCAATTCTAAAAATTACCAAGTTATGTCTAAACTAATAATTTCAAGATGATAACTTAAGCGTTACGTATTTTTATTTTAGCACTTGCCCTGTGCTTGGGATAGATATCTATAAATTTTAAAGAAAGAAAAAATTTCGCCCCAGACAGGATTTGAACCTGTAACCTTTCGTCTCAAGCCGACGAATGCTCTAACCAATTGAGCTACTGAGGATTCAAGTCCCCTGGCGAAATTTTTAATTCCTTTCTAACCCGTTAACGCGGGTAGTTATGTCCTATAGATACACAATTCTGAGTACCCACCAAATGAGTTCATCATTACAGATGAAATTCACATTTTAGAATGGCCATAACTTTCGTTTCTCGCAACGTATTTTTATTTTAGCACTTGCCCTGTGCTTGGGATAGATATCTATAAATTTTAAAGAAAGAAAAAATTTCGCCCCAGACAGGACTTAAGCGTTTTCGAAATTAATGTTGTTGAATGACATACCTACGAACACATATTATACGGACAAAAACAAAGTGCTACCTTGTTTTAAAAAGAAACATTCTATTGTTTTAATATTACATTAGTCGATCCCAGGAATAGAGTTATTCCTACAAAAAAAGTTACCTTTGTTTCCGTTGTGGTCATTTTTATTTAACAGATTTGAGATAAGTTCCTCGAATTGATGAACGCTACCAATTCCATTCCACGGCCGAATTGAGATTTGTGATCGCCGGATTGAGATTGATACTGTAATCGAGCAGAAAAGTTTAGTACCTACTTAGACAACTTTTATTACTATCAGAAGATCCATTTATTTGTTTATCTCTTTGATAAAAGAAGAAATACTTATAATTAGAAAAGAAGCAAGAAATGTACATGAACTTTACATTTAATTTAATATAATATCTCCAGAATATATGGTTGATTGGAAGATATCGCTGTTTTGGCGATAAAGCCGCCATTATGTATCAATTAGTTTTAAAATTTTAGTGTAATTTTTAATATATTTTGGTATACAATAAAGATTTATTCTATTCTGTTCCATAAAATATTATTTTTTTGCAATGCTGTGATTATAAAATTTGATTATACTCGCTTGTGGTAGTGAACCACTAAATATACAAGCTTGTATAATTAGTAGCCCTTAAAAACCATTTGGAATTTATGAATACAATTTAATGTAGTAACTCTGATGAAAACCGCAGAAATTATCACGGAAAGTTAAACAATGCGAGAATTATGATACGGTTCAATAAATTTAGACATACTGTTATAAGAGTTTTAGATGGTTGTAATCATATAATAAAGCTGACATTGGAGGAGACTTTGTATCCATCTTCCGATTATTATTAAAGTTGTATTAAATCTACAATTCATCAGATGTAAGCCAACGTTTAGAACCACTTTTTACAACCGTCTCGAACATCCTTTATAATTTCACAAAATTTAATATTAATAAAGAAATTAAAGAGTACACAGAAAATAAACAATTTATTCTAGCAAATGATGTCCATCCAGCAGTTGAATCCATTATAACAGAAGTAGAATAGGCTTTTATTTTGCTAATCCCGCATAAGCAGTGCAACTGTTGTAGCGAGTTGTCTTCCAAATGACACAGAATGTGGCAAGTCTACCTTACATCCCCACGGCCAACCACTGGGACCAGACCACGAATTAAGTTAGAGTTCGGGAAACAATGTATATTGTCGCGTTCTTTGCATGTGACAACCCTACTTAATAACTTTGATGGTGGGAACTTTAGGTAATAAAGAAAATTAGCAAAATAAACTCTTATTCTACAACTGCAACTAAAACTCTTCCATCCGTTCTTGCTACGTCTCTTTCAAACAGCAATATTTTGGTTTTAATTGCGTTAAAATGTAAAACTCTTTCTTTACAATCACCTTCCATAACTGTGACCAGTGTTTGCAGCTCAGGTGGTGTAGAGTCCAAAAGTACAGTATCATCTGCTTAAAGCAGTTCAGAACTTGGTCACCCACACGCATACCCACATATATTGACCTTAACCTTTAAAGACGTTTCTCCAAATATAAGATAAACAAGCGTGCTGACAACACACCCCTGTTTGATGCCAATTTAGACATCAAACCGAGGTGATATATTGTCGTCACCTCGCACACATGCTTTACAATATAAATACATAGACTGCACAGCACGCAGCATGGACCCGTCTGTCCTATAATCTGGTAAAATGTCCCAAAGTTCTTTACGTACAACCATATCAAATGCTTAAAATTTAATTATAAAAATATTTACTTCGGCCAAATTGTGACGTCATTTACAAAATAAATAACTACTACAAACTGTACTAGATACACTACACGTAGGGCTGATGCAGTGGAAGTTCTTCAATTTAAATTGCCTTTTTCGCTTTATTGAAGCCTTACTTTGTTAGTAGTACAATTCAGACCTGTAGCTAAAATATATAGCTTCCATAATAAATACTCTTCATTCATCATGCTTTACTCCATACACCCAGCTAATTTATTTGACAAAAATGCGAACGTTTCAGCGCTTCGTAAATACATGGATAATGATTTATAGAATTAGTTATTTGTCAATTGGCACCATTATGGTAGTAGATATTATACACTATATTGATCAGAACTTCAGTTGTAATAGGGCTAATAAACCGGTAGTTTAAATAGAAAATAGTTAAAGTATTTTTAGGAAAATACAAGTGGTATTGAGTTATGTAAGTAAACTAATAAAGTAAACTAAAAAACTGTTGGTACTAAGTAAATGGATCTATAAACTTTGTCGAAATCAGTTGGTGAATTACATTGCAGCCTCTAGCCCGGATGGGTGCTTCTTCTTCGTCTATAGTCCTATTCCTAACTGATTACATAGGAACGTCAGTGGTTGACATTGACATGGTCCATACAGGAGAATAAGGTAGTGCGTAGACTTGTACACTCGGCCTAAGTTAAAGCCATAAGATAGTCACACACCTAAAACATTTATGGTGTGTTTAGGCGATAGTTGTAGCATAAAAAAGCTCACAGTTTTTAGTGCAAGAAGGCGGTCAATCGCCTGTGCGGCCTATCGATCCGGTTGTTAAACTTTATAGATTTCATGAGGTCTCAGGCTCGATCTGTTGGTCAGACAACAAAAAGAAAGGTGTTTTATCGATTGTCTAATAAGAAGAACGTGATCCGAGTGAGAATATGAGCCTGGTATGATAGTTTGCGGTAGCTAGAGCTAATTTATTTACATTTTAAAATTGTATGTAATAAGTTTGAAGATAAAAACATAATACGTAATTAGTTAATTTTCACAAATGTTATAACATTTTCTCACCACAAGGCCTAAATAATTTTGTAACATTTTTTCAACATACGTATTCAACAAAAAAACTTCAAAGCAGTTTGTCTCCCTCTCAAAAAAATACATGAACAGTTAAATATTTTTGATGCAA
The DNA here is from genome assembly GCA_002245475.1 of Calephelis virginiensis. NCBI lineage: Eukaryota > Metazoa > Arthropoda > Insecta > Lepidoptera > Riodinidae > Calephelis > Calephelis virginiensis. The sequence goes on along the minus strand of NJDC01002817.1, from coordinate 52,055 downwards.
TTGACAAAACTCACAAGTGTAATTTTACCAACAAAAGATGTATCGGAAAAAATATTGGGGTGATCCAAAACAACCTTGTCTGCTAATCGGTCTTTCAATTTCTTTATTAACTTTTAACAGAAAACAATGTTATATTAGTACTTTGTATAATATACTGCAAACCTAAAATTTAACAACGAAGTTAAAAAATAGCAAATCAGATATGATAAGGAGCTTGAGTTATCTTACGAGTAGATTCTATTCAATAATAGTTTAATGCTACGAGGTTACACGTACATTTTAAAGTATCTTCACGCCCATATCCCCGAAGAGGTAGGCAGAGACACAACCAGGGCACGCACGACTAGCCGAAGATACTAAGTCCCACAATGTGATAGGTGGCAAGCCTATCGCCAACCGGGCACATATCCTATCCCGAGCAACATTTTTTTTTATTAGAAAATTGGAAAAACCCAATTTTCTTTTTGTTGCCCGACCCGGGATTTGAACCCGGGACCTCATGCAGTCAAGTCCAATAACTGAACCGCTAGACCACAGAGGCGATTTTACTTTTTCTAAAAAGTATTTTATAACATGAACAGAGTAAATACATATCCCTTTATGCTTGAAAGCTTTCATATATGGAAAGTCTTTTGTAGCGATTCGAACTACGATCCCATTAAAATATCATATAACTTTTTACGCGGAGTTAGAACGACATCTGTTACGGTTTATAAATCCTTTTCAAATATGTATCTTAAAACTGACACCAGCTTTAAGGGATTTACACGAATTCTCTCTATTTACTTTTATAAAGTGTGGTGGTAGTTAACGCGGACATTTTATTAGCTTTTGAACTCATAAAGAAGTATTTGAAAAAACTAAATTCAAAACCAAATGTAAAGGTTCATCTAATCTACTTTACAATTTGAAATAAAATACTAGATCAATTCTAAGAGCCTCTCCACAACGGGATGCCACACGCGCGTACTTGTGATGCTTTAGTTACATGTTACCGGTCCAGATGTTTTTTTATTGGAGGGTAAATAAGCAGACGGATTTCCTGATGGCTAGAAATTCAATGCTGCCTAGAGATACCAAAGGTGCTAATGGTGCATTGCCAACCTGAGACCAGGATGCTAGGCCTAGAGTGAAAGTAAGTTTACTAGCTATCTTATCGTCTGAACCGGAACACGTCAACGTCAAGAATTGACGTTATGGCGGCAGAAACAGGTAAGGGAATGGTATCAAACCGGGCGAGTCGCTGCGAAACTCTACCACTTAGTAGGATGTCACGATGTCAGTGACGGTAAGCCTATGCTCATCTTCTAGTTTGGCTGGAAGTCAGATGGCATATTGTGCTAAGGAGCCCGGACCAACACGGGGAGCGTTGTGTTTCAAGATTTGCACGTCAAACGTTTACAATGAGCGAGACAGAATAATCGGGCATTAGCCGCCATTGTTGTGTCTAGAACTACTTTCTGTGATGTGTTCGTGATGTTTGGACTTGTTTAGTTCAAAATAGATGGTATTAAATTTTATACCGAACTTTTATTAATTAAGTTGAAATAGAACCATAGAATTGAATAAATAAATTAATTAATGTCCATGGACAAGTCACACAAATAGAATTTAACCCCGAATAGAATAATTTTTTATTTCATTTAGGCCATATAATAGGTGGCGTTTAAAATTATTTAATACACCA
>NJDC01002817.1:34820-49197 GCA_002245475.1 Calephelis virginiensis | reverse complement strand
TCACTTATCTAAACCGGGACAAGACTGTTTTATTATTAGTTTTTAATATTAAACAGAAACAGAATAGCAATCAAACATAGCTTTTTATGTAAATTCTAAAAATTACCAAGTTATGTCCAAACTAATAATTTCAAGATGATAACTTAAGCGTTTTCGAAATTAATGTTGTTGAATGACATACCTACGAACACATATTATACGGACAACAACAAAGTGCTACCTTGTTTTAAAAAGAAACATTCTATTGTTTTAATATTACAAGATTCGCGCGTCAAACGTTTACAATGAGCGAGACAGAATATTCGGGCGTTAGCCGCCATTGTTGTGTCTAGAACCACTTTCTGTGATGTGTTCGTGACGTGTGGACTTGTTTAGTTCTAAATAGATGGTATTAAATTTTATACGGGACTTTTATTAATGAAGTTGAAATAGAACCATAGAATTGTATAAATAAACTAATAAATGTCCATGGACAAGTCACACAAATTGAATTTAACCCCGAATAGAATAATTATTTATTTCATTTAGACCATAGGTGGCGTTTAAAATTATTTAATACACCATATGGCCGTGTGATATAAAATTTGTATTATTTGACGCCTCTTGACTTTTTTTGGATTTAAGACTTTTACATCGACGGCATACAGGGCAAAATACAACCACTGTGTTCGAGTCAACTGGCATCAAAGTCAAGTTCCTCTGCGTAGTTAAACACACAAAACGCCATTTTTTCACAGGTTCTAAAGTAGACCCTTTGTGGGCTGCAGTGACTACTTCTACCATGATTCATATTTTAAAGAATTCCCTGCCACGAAGAAACTGGACAAAATGGACAATTCTTGATCAACTATGAAAGGCAGAAGACTAAGAAAAGAAACAGACGTATACACCTATTTATAATATTTATGTGGATGTATTTTTTGTTATAAGAACTTAATGGCAATTTGATATTGGCAATTTCAGTTTCAAGTTGCAAATTAGGATGTTATTGGCTGGTAATACTCATTAAATAAAAATACATTGAAGTCGCTATCAATAGGATCCAACCCTTCATATATAATGAATTTAAGCTTGGATAACGCGAGCGGTGGTACCATGTGGAGTTTCTTAAGACGTCTCGTTATATATCATTTTTTACCTGGTTTTGGTCGTTCTTACCTTTAATAACGTAAATACATTTGGTAACCAGGTTATTATGATATAATGAGTTTTTCGTAATGTAGAGTAAATCTGGTATTCGAATAATACACTCAATTTTAAACACTAAAATATCCTTGATAGAAGAAGGCGTTACTTTGCGGAAATCCATAGTTAGATCTAAATCCACAAAGGTCGAGCAGATACAAGAGTGTAGTCGAATTCTCCTGATGATGCTTCGGTTACGAAGCGAAACATACGTTGAGTTTTAGTAGTGTGTGTATTGTGTATATTGTTGGTGTTAATAAAACAGTTTAGTGGTGTGTGTTGTATGGAGCTGGATATATCAGCAAGTTTTATCTTCCGGTTAGTCCAATTCATGCATAGAGCACTATTTTGCCAGTTTTATCACGCCATAATACGTATACCTTTTTTGGTGGGAAATTGCAAATTAATAATAATTTTATTTGGATTTACTAAAATATCCTGTTATGTAGGTCACCTGGGTTCCATTTCGTGATTCATAGCAAGGGACATGATCATGTAACAAAACATACATGTTAAAAGATGTTAAGGAATAAGTATGAATCTTAAAAGTAAACGTTAACTTTGACCCCCTCGGTATTCGAGGGGTTAGCGTACATGCATTACATGCATTCCCGACAAAGAAAGACGTTTGTGTTTCCGACAATGTGAGGCTTGACAATAGAAAGCATTTACGTTAGGTCAGAAATATTTTTTTTGACAACAAGCACACGGCTCTCTTGATGGTGATGGACATCCGTGGCGTATAGACATCACAGAGTTATAAGTATTTCGCTGTTCTGTGGACAATCAGTTAATCGTAATATGCAAGTCTACTCGCTATTCAACCCTCCAGACCGAATGCCAACTGTGTCGAAATTTCTCGTTATGGCAGCAGGAATAAATAAACCACTGCCAGTCTCTCTCATTACTGCACAGAACTGGTGGTAAGTGCACCAGTAGGGGGTGTGGGACGGGAAATCTCCGCGAGCGCATGATGCATTGTCTATTACATTGAATGTGTTCAATGTGAGTGACAATGTATTGTGACTGGTACATCCTGGGCAACAACGGTAAGTAAACCTGCTTCCGCTTTTGCTTTGCATCTGCTAGGACTTGCTTTGCTTGCTGTTGGCTAATATCCAGTCAGGGGGGGTGGGGTCGCGTAGGGTGGGAGCTGGGTTGATTTGGGGGTAGGTTAGGGCTCAAGGGGCGTGGGATGAGTTTATAGAGGGTAGGGACCCAAGCCGCGGTGTGTCCAACCAAGCCCAGGGCTGCGTGGCTGAGGGGGAGGGAGCTCAGTCGCAATCGGTGAGTCCTCGACACCAGGCCGAATCGAAGACAGTCGTAGGCCATGATGGACAGATTTTTATAATAAACACCTCATGGAATTTGAAAGCATAAATAAAGAATTAAATTCAGTTATTACCTCAGAAGATGGCTCTAATAGCGCTTCTGAGGCACTCACATGCACCATTTGCCTCTGTCCATATTTCAGAAACTTTACCCAGCGGGGATCTTGAGAACCCGTTTGGCGCTCAACAACTGGAGGGTAAATTAAAGAGATCCGTCTTGACAGGTGCTCAAAGGCGTCGGTTAAGATTTTGGAGAGAGCAGGGTAAGAGTGACAAAGAAGCCCTTACTCTATGTATGACTCCATATGCATGCATGCAGGACTTTCCCGAGGTTCAGAAAAAAGTGGCTCAGGAAAAACGCCCTAGGAGCGAAGGTAACTCCTCCCAGGAAAAGCCCGCAAAATCCATCAAAAGAGGGCATCCACCTGAGCCCTCTTATAAGGAAGTTGCGGGTTCGGTACGTGTCGGAATCACGGATACCCGCAAACCTATGATGGAGGAAGACTTCCAGCTCCTGACCGATGCCATAGTGAGGCGCATTGGACCCTCCGGCAGCTGTCAGGGGCCAAGATTCATAGGAAGCTCTAGTAAGGCCGGCTGGCTTGTGCTGACCTGCCTTGATAGAGCGACCTGTGAATGGCTTAAGGGGTGCATCCCAGACCTTAAACCATGGGATGGGGCAGAGCTCTAGCTCGTTGATGAGAAAGACCTGCCTAAACCCGTCATTGCCGTCTCGTGGCTTCCGGATCCGCATGTGAACGGGAACGAGATTATGGAGCGTCTGGATACACAGAACCCGGGTATGACCTATGGCCATTGGAGGGTACTTAATAGGGTGCCAGAGGGAAAGGGACAAAAAGTGACCTTCTCCCTTGAACAAGAGTCCCTAATTGCCCTCCATAAGGCGAATTACAGGCTCTACTTTAACTTTGGGACTGTCGTTTTCAGTATTATATTTCATTATATCAGGATGGGGCTACTGCGCCTGATGGCACGTCTGGGGATTTTGGGGATGCGTCGCGCGCTCGACACGGCCCTGCTCAAGCTCAATCCCAAGGGGGCAGAACAACACACCCCTTAAATGTTGAGGGGGATTACGCAGGGAAGAAGCAAGGGGGCATCGTGGTGCCTACACGGTAATGGGCTTAAGATCGGCAGGTAATTTGTTTTACTACGAAAATGGCACTAAGCCCAGGTCTTGTATTATCTTTAAGAAAAACTTAAATTTCTTACCTTTTCATGTATGTGCACAGATGACATGGTTGCTGCCTATATAGCCCTGCCGGGTAAAGAAGAGATGAAGACGGTGATATGCTTCCAACGACTTAGCTGGCATCCCTCATAGAGTACTGTCAGGAACAACAAACGGAGCTGCTGATTGGCTGCGATAGTACTAACACAAACCTGAGAGGTGAGTTCCTCTTTGACTTCCTGCTGACTAATAACCTTTTGGTATTGAACGAAGGTCATTCTCTAACTTTTGTGACTAGTTCTCGGCAAGAGGTTTTGGATATTACTATCAGTACTGGTAATCTTAAGAAACGTATTAACCGACGGTACGTCAGTAATGACATATCTATATCAGACCATAGATACATAAGATATGATATTGAGGGTGGTAAAACTCAATGCGTAAACTCGTTTCGGAATCCCAGAGCCACAAATTGGAGATCGTTCTGTGAGGAACTAAAAGGGTATCTAAATGGAAACAATCAGATCTGCGGATCAACTGGAGTTTGCCAATGAACTAATGGAGACAGGCTTGATTGAAGCATTTCATAATAACTGCCCATTAAAAACTGTGGATGCCTCAGACGCACCATGGTGAAATAGTAACCTGCTCCAACTTAAGCGCAAAGCTAGATCTCTTTTTAACAAAGCCAAAAGAGACCATAACTGGAGTGCGTACAAGGAAGCTCTTACTACATTTAAAAAGGAGTTAAGAAAGGCGAAGAGAAAGTCCTAGAAGCGATTATGTGAGGAAGTCACTAGTGCTCCTCACATTGCCAAAATTTACAAAATTTTAGCCAAAACTCCATCTCGGTGTTTGGGACTCTTAAAGACACCAGACGGTACTTTCACGGCCACAAACGTTTCAAACGTTGGAGCTCATGTTGTGCACGCATTTTCCAGGAGCGATCGTGACAGACCACGGTAAAGATCCTCCCATACATATTGGACATTCTGCTGGTGGGAAATCGCCTAAGCCAGCGCATTGGAGGATGGCCACTTCTATATTCAGACCTCGGCAAGTAGAGTGGGCCATAAAAAGCTTTAAACCGTTTAAATCCGGNNNNGGGGGGGGGGGAAGACATTTTCCCTGCGCTACTTCAAAATAGCCTTAATATCATCCTGCCACTGATGGTTAAAATCTTCAGAGCCAGCTTTGCCTGGGGATACCTACCAGTTAGCTGGACTAGGGTCAAGGTCACTTTTATTCCCTCCCAAGTCGGGAGACAGAGATAAATCGTTACCAAAATCGTACCGGCCCATCAGCCTCACCTCTTTCTTATTAAAAACAATGGAAAAGGTGATTGATTTACATATCAGAAAGAAATACTTCGGTCATACGCCTCTGCATATGAAGCAGCATGCCTACAGAAAGGGCAAGTCAATTGAATCTGCGTTAATGGAAATGGTTGACAAAGTAGGAATAGCAATTGAAGACAAACAAATAGCTTTGTGTGCCTTTCTGGATATTGAGGGTGCTTTTGATAATACCTCAACTGATGTCATACTTTACAGTATGAAAAAACGCGGTATTGACGTAACAACAATACGTTGGATCGGAGCAATGCTGACAAATAGGGTCGCCAAGGTTTCTTTACTTGATGTGACCATCGAGGCCCGCATCACTAGAGGATGTCCGCAAGGTGGAGTTCTTTCTCCACTCATGTAGTCAGTCGTAGGGGACAAACTGCTACAAGAACTCAATGATGCTCGCTTCGAAACACAAGGCTATGCAGACGACTTGATGATCTCTGTAATAGACCACCGTCTCAGACTTACTGCAATCAGCCTTACGTATAGTGGAACGGTGGTGCAGAGAAGTAGAACTTTCCGTCAACTCCGACAAAACTATTATAGTTCCATTTACTAAGAGGCGCTCAGTGGATAAACTGAAAGAGCCCTCTTTCTTTGGAAGGACTATACATTTTTCTAAAGAAGTTAAATATCTGGGCTTAACTCTAGACCAGAAATTAACCTGGGATTCTCACATAGATCGGGTTGTAAGGAAGGCTAAAAACGCCATGGGAGCTTGCTATAGATTACTAGGACCTAAATGGGGCCTCAAATCCAAAGCTGTCCTACGGATTTGCACGGCCATAGTAAGACCTATAGTCTGCTACGGCTGTGTAGTCTGGAACAGCAGAACGGCCCTAGTAACATGCCAATCTACCCTGTCAAACCTTCAAAGAATTGTTTACTGCATGGCCACCGATGCATTTCGATCATCTCCCACACAAGCGCTGGACGCGATTCTTAACTTGCACCCTCTACATATTCATGTACAACGGGAACTTAAACTCGCTATGCTCCGCGCAATGGAGAAAGGCCAATGTAGCTGGCACTCTTCAACTCTGAGGACACTCTACAATGGACTTATTGCAAATCCTATCATGGCTATGCCATCGGATACCATGATAACAAAATGCAGTTTTAAAAGACTGTACGATATTACTTCAACCAGCAGAGAAGAATGGATTAACGGAGTATCAAAACCGAGAATCAGGGGACGTCACGTGGTTTACTGACGGATCAAGAAAAGATGGGAAAGCGGGAGCAGGTGTCTACTGCCAACGGCCGTTATTCAGCAAGCATGTAAGCTTGGGTCTTCACGCTACTGTATATCAGTGCTGATATAATGAAATATATGCTATCTTGTTGTGTACTCAAGAAAACCTAAGCTGCTCCTACTCTCATAAGCATATCATCATACTGTCGGATAGTCAGGCAGCTTTGAAAGCACTGCAATCCGTCGAGTTTAAATCCAAGCTCACTTTTGAATGTGCTCAAGTCTTAAACAAGCTTGGAGAAAACAACAAAGTAACTCTTAGATGGGTTCCTGGACACACAGGTGTTAAGGGAAATGAAGCTGCAGACAAACTGGCTAGAAGGGGCTCAGACGCTCTCCCCACAGGACCTGAACCGGTGTGTGGGATTGCCAGAAGCACTTTTAGAAGTTTGCTCAAAATTTGGACCCGGCAAGAAAGCGTGTCCAACTGGCTGAAAACTGTAAGCCGACAGCACGCTAAAACACTTGTCACGGAGTTTTGCACCAAATTTACATCGATTGCAATGAATATGCAATGAAAAGAGCTCAGGGTCTTAGTCCGAGCGTTAACTGGAGACTCGAGGACACTGCAGACTCAACAAACATTTAAACAGAATGAGCCTAGCAGAAGAGCCTGATTGTACAGCTTGCTTGGAGGCAGAAGAAACGGCAATACACGTACTCTGTGAGTGCTCAGCACTTAACCAAGTAAGAAGTAGACTTCTGGGTAAGCACATAATTAACCCCCAAGATATTAAGTTGATAAGTCCCAAATGTATTGTACAGTTCCTAGTGACTGTCGGCCTTGTGGAACTTATGTAAACTTATTGAATAAGAGGCGTGGTCACAATAGATCTGGCAAGGTCGCAGTGATCCTCGGGATTCTTTGACCCATTCTCTTTAATACTAATAATAATGATAAGTACACCAGTAATGTAATTTATTCTACCAACGGAAGATACAGTATGCACAATGCTCTGTAAAACATTATTTCCTTATCCAAGAGTTATGATCAAAAAACTTTTTGCAATGAAAATACACATTTATTTTGATATAACTTTTCACACCAAACAATATATCTTTGAGTGTCAAGACTAATAGTTTCCTTTTTATTACACACGCGAATAAAAGGTAACAATAAAGTCCGCCATTTGCAGGTAGCAACATTTTCCCACGGGGCCACATCGCGTGGAGCCATCCCATTGGTCATTACCGCCAATAGAATTAATGTTGAACACCAAATCTCACGCGATTTACAAGAATCCATTTGTGTTTTTTTAGTTTTGACTATTTTTAATTAGTATATAAAATTCAAACCACTTTGCATGCCCTGAAATACAATTGAAATGAAATTTATTTGCAAATGTGTATTAAGAAGTTGTTACATATCAAGGCATGCAAACACATTCAACCACATTGTGGTGTGCAAATACTAGTTGTATCTCTGCCCATCTCTTAGGGGATATGGGCGTGAAAATAATACTGCGTTAGATGACTTCGGTACCCGTTGCACTGATATCTGGAATGAGCAGGTAATGAGTCACAGATAGAGATCCTAAAAATATAATTTTACCACCACTCCACATAAAACTTGGTTTGATGAAAGTTTTTGTCGAGGCTATGAATAAAGAAGGAGATGGATTTTTATATTTGAAGACGGTTCAAAGTTAAGTGATGCTAAACTAAAGGAAAAGGAGCTGAGAAAGGATTTTCGTGGGCCCACAAAAACGCACACAGACGAACGATCCGAATTTTGACAGAAAGCTTACCGACAAGGAATTCGATGCCTGGATATCACTGAAAGCAGTTGTTAAAGGGTTTTTTGGGAATCATAGAGCTGACAACGCGGAACATCTAGTTAAAAACATTTTAAAAGTGTATAAAAAGTTGGGTCGTAGAACATTAATAAAAATTGACTTTCTTCTTTCCTTTTTTCTTTTTTCCATCTTATCTTGGTGCTGTCAGTGATGAGCAAAGGTGACAGTTTTTATCAAGACGTAAAGAAGCTTCAAAAACGATTTCAAGGCCGTTGGGACACAACTTTGCTAGGCGATTACTGTTGGCGTCTAAAACGAGAAGATCCTTCAAAAGACAAAGTTAAAATTTAAAGGCATTTCGAGTTTAAATTGTATGCATTGATTTTTCTTTTGTTTTCTACAGCAAAATGATAAAAAATAAACTCAATTGACGTGATAAAATCTGGTACATTTTATTAGTTTTGCTTAAATTATGTTCGACTCTTTCTATTTTAAGAATTATTTGGCATATCCTCACGGAAAAAAAATGAGACGTGATGGAAAGAAAATATGTATGTATTCTTGTTATGCAATAGGAATTCATAGGAAAACATGACATTTCAAAACGGATACTTAATTAATAATTTTACATAACTTGATTTCTTCAGGACAAGCGATTTTGAGTATAATTGATATACTGTTGGAAAAGTGCTGTGCGACTTGCCCGAGTAGAGATCCTCTGTTTTACCTACTTCTGTCCAACAATGTAAACACCGGAAGGTAGGGTAGCCAATAGAATTGTACAGTAGCGATATACCCCAGCCACAGAACCACAACGTACCTCTGATATATATGGTGTGTACAATCAATGTTTTATATATAGGGTTATATCTATAGCACTATGTTTCTATTGAAATACTTAAAAATAACTTTAATATTAACAATTCATTACGATAGAGATACTACGCATAATTATATAGAATTATAACCATAAACTGGGTATATAAAAATAAAAAAGCTATCGACTTTATATTTATGTACCCAATCTATCAAGTAGGTATAGTTATCTTCACGCCCATATCCTCGAAGAGGTAGGCAGGGCACAACCAAGGTATCCACGACTAGCCGAAGACACTAAGTCCCACAATGTGATAGGTGACAAGCCTATCGCCATCTGGGCACATTTCCAATCCCGAGCAACGTTTTTTTATTACAAAATTGGAAACATCCAATTTTTTTGTTGTCCGACCCGGGATTCGAACCCGGGACCTCAAGCAGTCAAGTCCAACAACTGAACCGCTAGACTGCATAGGCGATAATCTATCAAGTAACATACGTAACATTTTATTTCCCCAAAAATTAGGGAGAATTAATACATATAATAATTATATTATAAATTACCAAAGTATGACAATTAATTGTATGTTTTTAATCATATTAGCATAGGTTAGAAAATTGTGATATAGGTAATTATATTTTTACTTTTTTATGTTATATTTTTACACATAAAATTCCATCGTTATTTTCACTCTGTCGAGATTCGTATTAGAGTCTTATTAACGATTGCATCTGGCGCATGTGTATGTTAATACTTTGAAGAAAGGTAGTCTTTCAGTATTAAAAAGATATGTAAAAGTTAAAATATCTTTATTTAAACGAACTCGCAAATAAAAGAAATAATGTCAAATTATTTGTACTGAACCCAGAGAATTTTACAAAACATTTGTCGACAGTTGTACCTAGCACGTGCCCGGCATTCTGTATCGAAATTTCGTTCCTTTACTCTGTATTTACTGGAGTATCATTTTATTCATTTTAGAGCAGATTTTTAGATTCCTTTTGAGTACCGCCATGATCTGTCCTATTTTAGCAGCAAACGTATATGTTTTCTCTGTACCTTTTATTGCTTCATTACGAGTTTTGTCGTGTTTAGTTTTTAAAATATGTGTACTGTGTTTGTGTTGACATTTTAGCCGTTTCTTGTTAACAATTATTCTCATATTTAAAGCTTATTTCAACAATGTTTTTTAGATAATTTTATTGTTTTATTGACTAAGTTTAAGATGCAATAAGCAACGCTTAGTAGGTATTTATTAAGAAATATCCATTAAGCATATATAATTTAGTGTAGTTATGTTAATATACCTGCATCCATAATAACTTTGGTAATGCTGTAAGGAGCTCACCACCGTCTAATAGATATTGATCTATCTATCTATATACCTATACAAAAATCAATGCCACTTTTCATTTTTATTTTATAACTTCAGAACGGGCTCACCTATCCAATCCAAATATTTAGGCTTTGTTTATGTGAAGTTTGCATGAAATCGGTGGAGCTGTTCTTCATTTTTCACATTTTTTTAACAAATGAATTCAAAAAATGGCGGATCATTTTATTTATGGGAATTTTTCAACAAATTGAAACTTTTTTCAGATGGGGATTGTGCTGTCATATTGAAACCTTTTTCAGTTGTTTTTATATTTTTTTGTTTTGTTGTGTTATGTCATTAATGCGGTCATATAGTGGTTACATACGTAGCGAAGCACGTACAGGGCCGTTAGTTACTTATAATGTTGTAGTATTTCTTTGATGTATTTAGGTAGTATTGGTGGGAGCGTGTTATCTATGAGCTATGGTTGGGGAATTATTTAGCTGTTACAATTAGCAGTAGCAGATATGTCCGAATTAGTACCTATCTGCTGCTGCCTACATATCAAGCTGCCTGCCTGCAGGCATGTTTAGTATCCTTGCTAATATTATTATCCTGATTTCAGGGTGAAAATACACCATTTTAATACATTGTATCTATAGGCAAATTATTGAAGTTATACTTCTTTTGGCGCGTTAGGAAAAAATGATGAGGGTAAATTTTTACGATGCGCGCGCACACCGTCCCGAAAACCGACATGATCAAGTTAGCTATGAAGTTAGCTATAGATAACATTTTAGTTTTTAAAAAGATTTTTATCTTATTATGCCGAAGAAGTATAACTTCTAATGCGTGTACATAAGTACACGCACACTTTTTTTTATCTTTACAAGACCCGTCTGCTGGTTTGCCTTTCGGTATTAGTAGAAACATCCTCGATACCTTTTTTAGTATATATTGCATCGGTTAAAATTCATTTAATTTTTATTTGTATTATTTCAAGTATCATAACTTCCCGCATTGCTGCAGAAAATAACTACTTGCTACTTGACTGTTACAGTAAAAGTCAGTTAACTGTTTCAAAAGATATCATAAAACTCTTTCGTTTAGATACAAGTTGTTGTAACTTATACAACTGACGTCTTAATAATTAAGAAGTTGGTTTATATGGAATATGATATCTTCTTTATAATATCTTATCTATAATATCTTGCGTCTTGGTAGGATAACGGAAGAGTTTCTTTCACCAGATCTTCTCAGTGTGTGGCCACGTTCCGACTCGGCCGTAGATTATGTTTAATTTGTCGGCGCCGTTACCATTATTGTATCCTTTGTCTATAGGAAAATGTCTTGCAATAATTACTTTTAATTAGCATTTTTACGATATCTGGCACGATTAATGTTCACACTTTCGAAAATGAAAGGTGACACAAGAATGAACCTCCGTTGATGTCATCGTCTTTCATATAGGAAATATAACTATATCTAAACTTTAAAATATTAACTTATCCAATCTGAATACAAATCAAATACAAAGGTATATAAAAATATTATTACCATTTTAACTACGTAAAAAATTAACACACTTCATTTATTTAATACACCCATAACACAAGCATATAATTTGCTTACTTTGGGGTTAGATTCAATTTGTGTAATTTGTCCAGGGATTTAGATAACTCTATTCACGCCTTAGCAAATATAACGAATAAAATTATTAAAAATCTATTCAAGTAAAAAGAAATTTAATAACGAATTAATGGTATTTTACATTAGTTAAACTAATTTAAATTGGACTGCCATTTTCATGACTTAAATATTAGTAAATATTCTTGACTTTAAAAACAAGTCAATTACCCATATACAATATAAACGAGTCACAAGTACCTTTTGTGTATGTATGGTGTACGTGAAATAAACGATATCGTATTATGATTATGATTCTGAAGAATCAGGGTTCATTAAAATTAATCATGTTCGTAGTTCGTTTGTTAACATCTCCAACATATACCTTTATGATTTTTTTACTTTAAGACAAGTCTTTTGTATCAATTTAATGCTTACAAATTAGGAAAAAACTAATAAGTAGATTATCAGTTTAAATTTTGTTAGCAAAAAATGTAATGTAAAATGAAACTGCTGCATACTGTTCCATTATTAACATAACTTTTAGTCAACAAAACTTTGTTAACGAGCTTCAGCTCTGTATGTGTTTAAGCTTATTATACCTGTTAACTATCAGAGAATTAGGTGGCAGTATTAATCTTTCCATCGTCAGCCTTTGGTGGGATTCTATACATACGTGCAGAAATAATACTTGCATTTTCCCACAGTACTTTCATTATCACTGCCTAGCCACTGCCTAGTGTTATTTAATGTGTAAGTATATATATTTAAGACACGTAAATAGATTTTTTTATGTCTTATAAATACTTTCTTAGTTTTTATAAATACTTTCTGCTTAGAACTATAAAATTTACGGCTCCACTCAGGAAAGTCAACATTTAAACTATTATTAAGTCAGTCAAGTTTAAATCATTAAAAATAGCGGTGCGTTACTAATCTGAGTCTGTAGACTTTAGCCATAGTCTGTCTTAATTGGAACACAGGTAAAAACTGATGTCATGGTGTACTCTGGTTGTTTATAACTTTACTAGCTGTTACATGCGGCTTCACCCGCGTAGTCTAGTTACCTAATATTTAGCTCTTCAACGCTGCTCGTTGAAATTTTGTGAAAAAAGTAGCTAACATCTTTCACCAAAATATAATCTACTTTTAATAAATATCAAAATTAGTTCAGCAATTTTGGCGTGAAATTGGAACATACTAATTTCTTTCTCTTTTCTAATTTTACCTCAGGTAAATAGTAGGAATACGTTATTATCTCTACAGTTTTATTTGAACTTCGTCGATTCCTGTGAAATTAAACTGTATCCGAAGTTATAGAAACCTCTAACAGAAGCTTTTATTGAAAGGTGTTTATTTAGAAAGTTGTGTATTTCTCTGTGATCTAACCGGCCGGGTTGTACAACGAAACTAAATAATGGAATTTAGATATAGAAATTAATAAAATAAAGTAAATAAAACAAAACTTATTCATCTAAAGAATATCGTACAATGATATTCTTGAAAGAATAAATTTAAAAAATGCTATAGTGAGCAGAACCGTTTCGTAAGGAGCCGACCACGCGCATACCACGCGTTGGTAGACTATAGTTAGAAAAACCTATTATTCTTATTTATGACTATGATGTTCTATGGGCGTGTTCTTTGATCTTGCGGAGCTAACTGGGGCCACCGCCCTTCCCCATCATGACTGCCCGCCGGCTTTGCACATTTTGTGCGAAGTTCTCTATCATTATTTTGTTATGATGTTATTTTAAAACTGTGATATCTCCTAAGATATTGTACTGAAAAAAGGTATTTATTTGGATAGGGGCTAATATCATGTTTATAAAAATAGCTTTGCAAATAATGTGTTAGTTTAAAACAAATTTGGCTTTTATGCTAACCAAATATAGATAATGTCAAACCATTATTGGCAAATATAAATAAACAAATAAATATCTCTGGACAAATTACACAAACTGAAGCTAACACCAAAGTAAGCAAATTATATGCTTGTGCTATGGGTGTTAGTCAGCGATACTAATACATAGAAATACTTAAATAGATACCAGAATAAATTTAATAAACACCCAGACCTGGAAATGCAGGCATTTAAATGTTCATCACACAAACGCCTGCCCCCATCGGGAATCGATTTTTTTGGACCGGACACTAAGTCTCACAATGTGATAGGTGATAAACCTATCGCCAACCTGGCACATATCCAATCCTAATAATAGTTGTTTTATTTCAAAATTGGGAAAACACAGTTTTGTATTAGTTTCCTGACCCGGGGATGGAACCTGGGACTTCACGGAGACAAGTCCCACAATAAACCGCTAGACCAGCTAACTAAAGGTGACATATATCTTCATCATATTAAAACATGATCGTTAAACCTGCCAAATTGAAAAAAAAAAGATGTTTAGTACCTTTTACTTTTCAGCCAAGCAAATTCGTAGACCACGAAGTAAAGGTTATTTCTACATCCTATTGTAGAAAAGATAATTTAGAGCAGCAAAAAAAAAAAGATGCAATTCAAAATTCTAAACACGTCTCTAGTCTACATTAGAATCTAAACAAAAAAGA
>NJDC01002817.1:13710-32942 GCA_002245475.1 Calephelis virginiensis | reverse complement strand
TTCGGGGGAAGCGGCGGTTTATGTGAGACTCCTATTCACTAAAACCCCACGGTGTCCTCCCTTCGTCAGGTACCGGGGCTGTGGGGACGCTTTGGCACTCTTCCATTGCCCCAGTGGCGCTGGATCTCGCGATCCCCGTCGCGCACCCCTCTCAACAGGGGGCCGCATGTCGTCTGAAGTGGTGCACGGAGACACAGCGTACACCACTTCGGGGGTTCCAGTGGCGACAGGCACCCCCGTACCTGCCGCAACCCCATCTCGACCGGGCGGGCTAGATGGAAAGCCCGCCCCCTTCTCCGCGGGCCGTGCTGCCGCCATCCCACGCGGGCCAAATGGCCTACCACCCTACGTGCACTCCTCGTGTCCCCTCTTGGGCAGAGAGGGGTACTGAGGAGTGCCCTCCCTGGTCCGTATTGGTTTCGCCGGGGCCCCAGCTCGACCCCAGCTACTCAGCCCCCCCGCCACTACAAGGCTAGGACCCTCGGGGGGTAAAAGGCGTTACCTGTACTGTTAGTACCGGTACTAGATTTAGCACCGCTACTGGTGGTGATTCTGCTGGTCACAAACTAAACTTATTTCAAATGCAGGCAGTCCTCTTGGCAACGGCTCTTCTGCATTTATAGAGTGCCTTTTTTAGGTACTTATCAATATTAGTACAGGTCCCCAAGTTGGTCCGGGCACTTTTGTAGAATAGACCATCTGCCTTCCTTGCCAGGCAGCTCGTAAAAGGCGAGCATAGGCTTACCATCACTAACACCGTGACATCCGACTAGGTGGTAGAGTTTGGCTGCGACTCGCCCGGATTGGTATCACCGCCTTACCTATTCCTGCCGCCATAACGTCATGACGTGTTCCGGTTCGGAGGGTAAGGTAGCCGGTAAACTTACTTTTGCTCGAGACCTAACATCTCGGCCTCAGGTTGGCAATGCATCATTACCACCTTTGGTGTCTTTAGGCGGCGTGAATTTTTTACTATCAGGAAATCCGTGTGCTTGTTTGCCTTCCTATAACATAAAAAAAGGTATTTCCTAGATATTGGTATCTAGACAGTACTGTTACACGAAGTACAGATATCCACTTTGGAAGCGGTTTCCAGGTACCCAAATGCCATGAACCGCCAAGTACCGGTGTAGAACCTGTACTTTTTATATCGGTTCAAAGCCTTGCCTCAGACCTCACGCCAACGCCAACACTGGACTTTTAGACTAAAGTGGCGAGCATAGAGGGTAGCTGATAAACTGGTTCAATGCTTAACATTCTGATTAAAGACGACCCGTTACTATCTTTGATGACGTGTATTTAAGGCGATGTATGTTTTTGCCACCTATAGAGCCGTCTAATAGTAAGATAAACTCAATCCTATAAATAAAAATGTTCATCCAGACAAAAGCGTACATAAAAGATGCCTCAGCACTCCATATCCATGAGAATTCCTTGTCTTACATCTTTTCTATATGGCTGGCAACTAGAAGATGTTTTAACATAACTAACCGTACAACGTTGCTTTAACATCTAAATAAATTCTAACTCTTAGATCTGAGGCTTATGCATTGTGATATATTTAAAATCTAGATTGAGATTACTGTAGCCATATACGAACACCATTATTTAACATTTAAGATTGTAAAGGAAATTTTGAACAAAACTATATTACCCCTAATTTAAACTGGACTGGATGACTCGACTCGACTCGACTGGATGATTTAAGGGTTCATCCAGTCGTAGTTAACGTTACCTTTGTTTGATATTTCAAGTTTCTTTTATGTATATCATTTTATAAAAGCACATTTTAATTATTATACCGACTCACTGATTTGTGTTTTTGTGCTGAAATAGTTATTGTGTCCGTGCCTAACTTTGAATAATAAGATAAAACCCCAATACTTCGCATAGAAATATTTCTTTCTCAAATAATAATTTCGGCTTTGATATTAATCTCGAAGTCTTCTCTTCAAATAATTACAGGGCGATAGTATTGGATTAGTTCAATATTTCAGTTGTGATTTACGAATAAAAAAAATTAACAACAATACAGAAGAAAATAAACTGTATTTGAAGACGTCCCAATAAATCGTCTTAATAACTATAGATATTTTTAAAACTCTGAGCATTTTCTACTAAAAACAAATATTACAATCTGTGTATTAATTTTAATCTCAAATATACCAGCTGTTGTAATGACCATAAACCTAAAAGTTTATATAGCTAAATTTAATTGTTTTGTGAATACGATAATATTGGCGCAGTAAAAATGTAGGAATTCAATTTTAATACTGTATAATTAAAAAAAAATGTACTTTCGGCTAACCGAGTATGCCCAGATTGTGATTCTGCCTACTTTGTCAACTAAGTACCTAAGTAAATATAAATTTTTAATTTTAATATAAAAACTATTTGCTAACTCTAGATCAAATATACATAAGACCATCTCTAAGGCATGGCGTACCTAATATTAAAAATATATTCATAATAAAGGGAGGGTGGTGTCAAGAGTCTCCGAAATCGGCGTGTTTGTATGAAAAGGGTTATGAATGTGAAGGAAGCAAGACAGGTTTGTCAGGATCGTGAGGTCTGGCACTCGATAATCTCTGCCTACCCCGTAAGGGACTTGGCGTGAAGATATGTATGTATTTATGTATTCATAATAAAAGAAATAGCATAATTAAAGAAAAAACAAATACCCAAAAAGTACAATATAATTGAGAATCTCTGTTTGGTCAGACAAAATGTAAAAAGTTTTTATCAAAAATATGACGCCTTTTATTTGTAAGGACTATTCCCAGCAGTAAAACTATTTAACACATATCAAATAAGCCCAAACACGATAGGATAATTATTCATAAATATTTCAGTGATAATGTTGTTAATTCTAGGATTCCCTCTGACCACTCTTCTCCATCCTTGGGTAACATTTAATTTTAATTAAATAGGATTACTTATATCAGCAACCAGCTCCAACGGTTTAGCATAGCTGCTTCAAAATTAAGGTACAAACTTCCCCCTGGAAAAATATGCCTTCATTGTAGGTTAAATAAAAGATTGTAAACAGCTTACTCCTTACTTGTTTGGTAGATATTTTAAAATGCAGCTTTAATGAATAATTTATGATACTATAAACTGTAACATCCTAGGCGTACAAAACAGCTCTAGAGGATTAGATAAATCAATAGAAGCAATAGGTTAGTTTATTGTATTTATTGGTATTGGTTCAGGTTTATACAGAATTCATTAATGAGAGTCGAGGGAAACATGAGATTTAGTTCGGCGAGTTCAGATACACATTTAATCAGAAATTGATGTTTGCTACCATTTGTTTGTTGAAGCTACTGGATGGAGTTTGAGGAAACTTAGATCTAGTTGCAGTATGGCTCAATTAGTTTCTATTATACTTCCACTGGATGATAGTGAAGGCTTCTTCAAGTTAATGAAGAGCCAAACCTTTGTTTCGTGTAAGTCATTCAACTAGTTGAATAAAACATGAAGTTTTACTTCCGCCCTTAGAAGTTTACTCTGAATGATTCATTACATCGTATATCTTTATTCACAAAATAAAAACAAACGCTGTATACATTTTACTTGTCTCAAATTAATGCATTTCTTTTTATTTGAAAGCTTAATAGTCACCCCAGCAATATTGATGGAAAGGGACGAAGTATTTGAAGATAGAAGTTTTTTTATGTAACGACGCAGTGATCATGGACAAAGCTCTTTGGATACTAAGACAAAACCTTGGCCTATACTTACATACCATACGTGTCAAACGTATGTCGCTGTCCAGTAGATGATGCGTTAGGCCTATTATGCAATTCTACTGGCAACCTCAACTTATGGAAGCATACCAGAAGGTTCTTGAAGTTTCAAAACATTTTGTATCAAGACGCTTAAATTACATTTTTTAAAAACACCTGCGTCGGATGAGATGTGGATCTAGCCGTTTGAATATATATAGAAGAAATTCAGTTTCCGTATGTAACCGACGCCTACCACATTGGTGGTACGTGCCATATATCTTAATTCTCTGCTAATAACATTGATTAACTTACTTGTCTTCATGCCAAGTCAGTAGGCAGAGAGTATCAAGTAGAAAAGAAAATACTAGAAAGGTTGCTGGTGGAACTGGATAGTTGCTTTCGAGAATGAGTAATTTTTATTTGCACATACACCTTTTCATAAAATCTTCTTTCGTTTCTTTATGTGAGCTTTTAAGAGGGTTAAATTTCAAAATAGGTGTGAAAATCTTAATACAGTGTTCAGTACATTTCATAATTATCATCATCATCAGCCGGAGGACGTCCACTGCTGGACATAGGCCTTCCACATATAGTGTCACAAGTCAAGGTCACCAGCCGTTTGTATCCAGCGACTCCCCGCGACTTTGACCAGATCATCAGTCCACCGGGTGGGAGTTCGTCCAACTATCGTCAATACGTTTAATTAAATATATTATGCCTAAAAAAATGGGACGTTTTTAAATATTTTAAAAGGTTTTCAGTATTTTATTAATTTGTTTTGTGATTTAAAAGACTTGAGTAGTACAAAAACTGTTCATTAATTAAAAGTCATTTTATTCACGGCACAAAAACATAACACGCACAAAGTAATGAGAATATTGAAATCGAAAAATGCATTACAAAATGAACGCCGAATTCAACTCTTCGCTGATGTAAAAGGATTAAGATATAAATAATGCATTTATATTCCATTGTTCCTAGTAGTAAGGCACAAAAGCTATAAACCGAGATCGTTCCCTTCCTTCGCTACAGCCGAATACATTATGCACTGAACCTACCAGACCACAAAGGCCGCTATCACCGCCGTTTTTGTCATTTAAAGTTGAAATACGCTCAGTTCCGTCCGACCCGAGCCTAATCTGCAAACATATAAAATATGCCATCATTTTCAATAGTACCAACAATAGAGTTTAAACTCTATTTCTAGGTTACGACGCTAACCTACTATTTGACAAAGCTGTGAACTCGATAACTTTAACACTAAAATGATCCTATTTTACAGGGAAAAATAAGAGATACAATGGCGCTATTCGTGTATTTCCCAATGGTAAAATATACACGCCACCTATAGATTTCAAAGATGATAATTGCGCTTTGCCTACATGTGGTGTAAATGATTAAATAGTGTGCTGATCACACTACCCTCTCTGGAACACAAAAATGACTGCCCTGATGCCAGGGTAAATAATGATGATGGTACTGGTAGACTCCGCTACCTAATCTGTACTACAGTCGCAAGATCCGATATCATGGCGGCAGGAATAAGTAACTGAATTTAAGGGAGGTAAGATACAAAAAAGGGGTGTAGCATGATTTGTCTAATAGCAGAGGCAGACGGTTACTTATAATATTAAGATTGTTATAAATAATAATAATAAAATCGTCACGCCTATATCCCCGAAGAGGTAGGCAGAGGTACACCCAAGGCACCCACGACTAGCCGAAGACACTAAGTCCCACAATGTGATAGGTGGCAAGCCTATCGCCAACCGGGCACATTTCCATTCCCGACCAACATTTTTTTATTAGAAAATTGGAAAAATCCAATTTTCTTTGTGTTGGCCGACCTGGGATTCGAACCCGGGACCTCATGCAGTCAAGTCCAACACCCGGGCCGCTAGACCACAGAGGCGATTAAGATTGTTAACAGTTTATTAAAAACAAAACAAAAAAAGTTACAATTTCTTTCTGCCATGCCACCAGCAAATGTTGTAAGGAACAATTCTAGCTTCATTTATGAGGGACAAATTTCCAAAATTTCCTAAAGAATAATTAGAATCTTTAGAGTTCAAAAGAAAAGAAAAGAAAAGAAAAGAAAAAATATTTATTTGCGGAATATGAGTCTTACAAAGATGTTACAAAATTATTTAAGCCTTCCTACATATTCTACCAACTTGTGGTGTGCAAATATTTTAATATGTTTTTAATTAATTATTCACAATTACTATTTACAGACTGTAATAAAGAAGAAGAATATACGGGCAAAAGAAGTATATACGGGCGATAAGTGGTGTTAATTAGTTACATTCATGTAAAACCAATTTTAAGCTAAAATTTTACCTTTATCTTGCTTATACATGTAGGTATATTTGTAACAAAACCTGTTCCAAACAAATGCTGAAGTATTAGGAAAATGGAAATACACACTCCATAAATAGTGAGAAGCTGCATGTGCCTTATAAAAAACTTAATATTTATAAAAATAACGTATTTAAAATCGCCTCTGTGGTCTAACGGTTCATTTGTTAGACTTGACTGCATGAGGTCCCGGGTTCGAATCCCGGGTCGGACAACGAAAATAAAATTTGGTTTTTCCAATTTTCTAATTTAAAAAAATTTTGCTCGGGATAGGATATGTGCCCGATTGGCGATAGGCTTGCCACCTATCACATTGTGGGACTTAATATCTTCGGCTAGTCGTGGGTGCCCTGGTTGTGCCTCTGCCTACATCTTCGTGGATATGGGCGTGAAGATACTTTTTTTAACGTATATATCATGTCCATCCAAAGTCCTAACACAATATACACACATACTAATTTTCTAGCCACACAGAACAGATCATTACTAGATATTTATGTTTTAAAAAAGTGGGTAGAATACACACACATGTTATTTAATGTTAAAATGAACTTATTATGTATTGGACTAATGAAATGTTTGAAACTCATATTAATTTAAGTGTAGTAAAATTCATATTATTGAAAATGAATATTTTAAATTTGCATGTTAACAATGACGGATGTGCATTCCTTGTTATATTGTAACACCATGATGTAAGTACCACAATCCAAGCAAATAAATGTATTTGATTTGATTTGAAGGTATTTGGTATATTATTGGATATTACATGTTGCATGTCGCAATCGCGAGCCTCCCTCCCAATCTCAATACAATAAGCAAGAGTACATGAAATACCACACTATACCGTCGCCTCCGGTCTCGACGACGAGGAACTGTTTCCCGCCTTGCATCTGACACCATGGAATAAGTCTGATGAAGCTATAAAAACCGTGAGATTGGCAACACATTAGACGTTCAAAAATAAACAGAGACAAGTCACTCGTGTGTTGTCGTTTGTACAGTACAGTTGGTTTCTCGAGGATGACTCAGTATCGAGGGGAAATGTACTGCGATTTATTGTGCTCTATGGTGATTTCTTCTATAAGGTTGGCGAGGGAAGTGATATGTTACTTTATTTCCCAAGTTTGGACTCGATCCATGATTTGGTTGCGGTGGTGGGCAGTGGGACCATTGAGTAGGATTATCATATGCGAAGAATGTGATAATTTGGATTGTTTCCCGAGTTCTGATATTGTTTGTAGTCTGGTTGCAGTGGTAGGAGATGGAAACGTTCGTTTCCACCTCCGTTCGTTGTCGCATTCTGTATAATTTTAAAGAGTTCTCGCCTCAAGAGTTACACTAATTCCGCGGAATTGGCAAAAAAGACTATTTTTACAGCTGTTATAATGGATTTCCGAAAAGTAATGGCTGTTTCAATAAAATAAAGTAGTGGTACCAATCCGGTCGAGTCCTTGCAAAACTAGTAGTGGTTACTGTATAGTAAGAAGGTAGCAACACGAGAAAATATAATAATTAAAACGCCTGTGAGGTGCGGTGGTCTGTGGTTAACGTTGACTACATGAGGTCCCGGGTTCAATTCCCTGGTTGCGCAATTCAAAACTTCCTTTTTTTATTATAATTGAGACATCGTTCCCCTGGATTGATAAAGCACCCGGCTGATTATAGATTTGTCATTTATCACATTGTTGGACTACTGGTGAAAGAGTACCGCGCTGCAACTCGTCCGGTTAGGGAGCTACCGCCTTACCTAATCCTGCTACCATAATGACAGTATCATGTTACAGTTCGGAGGGTAGGGTAGCCATTAGACCTGCACAACAGTTGGACTATTGCCTCAGTTACAACACAGCGATGCACCTACAACATCACATCAACATCTATCATCAGACTACTGTTTTCTATTACTATTTAGAGAACCCTGAGGTTAGGTATGCTAAATCTCTCTGGTTAGGTATGCTAAAGGCTCTGCCTAAATCTTCAGAGATTCAGACGTAAATATACTTCCTGGCTTGTAATGTAACACAACAACTTTGAATCCTCTATTACTGTCTAGCTTAAATACCGCTAGTGTACCACTATATTTGTATTAAGTTCCAGCCATTTTCGGCAAAGATTTTTATTTGAACTGTACACAACCTCTTTACAAACGTTCGTCGGTTGTCGTACCCAGCACGTGCCTTGCATTCCGCACTAAAGTTTTGTTCCTTTTCTGTATTTGCTGGAGTATAGAACCATTTTAAAGCAGATTTTTAGAATCCTTTCGAGAAAATTGAACCAGTTTCATTGGGGCTATTTTCGTAACTAACGTAAATCCTTTTGCGTTTTCCTTGAGGTGCATTTTACTGTTCTAAACGTGTTTGAAAATGTTTATATTTTAGACTAGCGATCTTACTCAGATATGTTATAGTCTTATATTATAATAAGCTAGTTGATGATTTTTATAAAATGTGATTAAAATTTTAAATAAAACGTCAATCTATCAAGTATTAAAAATCTGATTAAAATATCTAAATAAAATTGGATTTGTCTGCATGTGGTCCCGAGCTCGGTTCCCGCGTCGGGCAACAAAAAGAAAATATGTTTTTTTCATTTTTTAATAAAACAACGGTTAACGATAGGCTTGTTACCCATCATATTGTGGGACTTAGTGTCTTCGGCTAGTCGTGGGTGCCCTGATTGCGCCTCTGCCTACTATTGTGTTATTCGGGTAAATTAATTAACGACTCTAAAACGGTGGAAGTTATTAATAAAATTATTCTGAACGTTTATTACGCAATTTCAATTATTGTTTATAAGGGCCTGATTCAGAGATTGTTTCTTATAAATTTGATCAAGACATAAGTTCTGAATTTTTTTTTAGTATGAAAATAATGACAAATGAAAATTTGACAAAGCAGATATACAATGCGAATGTGGATGGATGTAGGTACGTGGGGAGACCTAGCTCTACATTCTGCGATCGAATCGCTCGGTTGTTATCCGAAGATGGTGTAAAATCTTCGAAACCTGCGTAATTGTATCAAAAGGTGAATGAATATAAAGGAAGCTAGGCAGGTCTGCTACGATCGTGAGATATCGCACTCGTTACTCTCTACCTACCTCGTAAGGGACTTGTCATAAAAATATGTAAGTATATGTATGTGTATATTTTTACTAATTATTATTCATGTCATTTTTAAGTTTAAATACGTATTCTGAATCCCTAGTTGAAATATGTTGACTGATTCGAGAAAACATGGTATAAAAACATTTAGATCCGAGAATGAGTGGGAGTGAAAGAAACTGTTGGTGTTAAAATGCGAAAGGGCATCCTCCGCTGGTTCGGTCATGTGGAAAGAATGACAGATGAAACATTGACAAAGCAAATATACAATGCGAATGTGGATGGATGTAGGTACCCGGGGAGACCAAGGTTGATATTTCACGATCAGATCAATCGGATATTATCCGGGGGTGGTGTCAAGAGTATCCGTGTTTTTATGAAAAGGGTAATGAATGTAAAGGAAGCAAGACAGATTTGTCAGGATCGTGAGGTCTGGCACTCGATACTCTCTGCTTAGCGCGTAAGGGACTTGGCGTGAATATATGTAAAAACATGTAGATACAACATTTTTTTAAATAGGTACGAGGTGTAGCCTACACATCGTATGTGTATGCTCAGGTTGAGAGATTTTTGAACCTCCCACCAAGAAATCCGTCTGCATGTTTTTCTTTCAATATGAAGATAAATAAAAATTTGATAGAAGAAGGCGTTACTTAGCGGAAATCCTTACTTAAATCAAAATATTTAATTTGCAATTTCCCGCCAACAAATGTATACGTGTTATGGTGTATGTGTACAAATCAGGCAAAATAGTGCGCTATGAATGAATTGGACTTACCGGAAGCTAAAACTCCCAAATATATCCAGTTTCACACAACACAAACCACTAACCAACAATACACACACTACTAAAAATAAAAAAATGTATAGAGCCAACTACTATATGACATGATAAAATATTTCACACAATATTCGATAACCGATCTGTAACATCAATTATAGACAAAGAGATTCGGGATATCAGATGACTGGAGGGTAGCGGACGTGAGGGGCGGGGACGTGACACCCGGTGACAATAACTAAACGCTCATATTCCACGACCTCTTCGTACACAATATCCGATATTCGGTAATGGACAATTGTTTTGTCTGAATTATATTTTAGTGCTACCCAGCAATATTTGGAATTTGGATTAACGATCAACAGCACAAATATACAGCTGAAGTTAGTGTTTGTATGTTTAAACGACATATTCCAGAAAAAGCGGAGAGATTCAAGCCATTTGTTGATTCGGCATATAGCTAGACATTATTTTTAAAGGCGTGGCTATAAGGATGTCTTTTGAAAAAAATGAGTTAACAGAATTTTAAAAAAAATCGCAAGTAATTGTGGGAACGTTTTTTTTATCTTCGAATATAAATATTTCCTGAATCTAATTAAATAAACCAAGCAAATATAATAGAAATGCTCTCAATCCCTCGTAGTATTGAACAGCAATAAAACCAATACACGACTTTTCCAGTTTGACTAAAAACCATTAAATTACAAGCCCCCCTTATTTATTTGACAGATGAAAACCTGGCATTGTAGGACAAGATTAAGTGCTGCCATTGAAATTCTTCCATTAAACTTCAATTGTATTGGACATTGAAAGGTTAAGAAATATGTGAGAATAAATTTTGGATCCCGTTTCGTGGTTTTATTGAAGAGTTGTTCAGCGAATTCTTGATTCATGTGCAGAAAATTGATCAAATGGTTAAGAGATCTTAAGTACTGTGGGAATTAAAAACCAAATCTTTTCGCTTTGGAAAATATATAAAAAAACATAGTGCTAATTTAAAGAAATTTAAGAACACTTCTTAATTTAGAACATTATTTTATAGCCTTAGTTTCTCTGCTTACTACAGTCTCACAAAAACTTCTGATTGTGATCTAGTTTTTAATTTAAAGCTAAAGCCACTTATTGTAATTTTATTCAAATGGAGATATCTTCAATTTATGATAGAATAGTAGGTACTTATTGTCATATGAGTTAAGCCACGACATCAGCTATCAGGTATCATCAGGTACAGTGTAAATTATCAAATAATGTATTATTATTATTATCAGGGGATTTATTTTTTCTCAGCTTTGAGCTGGTTTTAACCATATTTACGGGCCGAAACCAAGTAAATATGGCGTGTGGTGTGTTAGTTGTGTGTGTATGTTGTGTGTGAGGGTGTGATTTCGTTTTCGTCTATTTGCATGAATTTTCGAACTATTCTACAAGTATTTAAAATGGCTGCTTTCTGTAGGGTTATGTAGGTTGTGTCTTTTAGTGTAGGGTTATGTAGGTTGTGTCTTTTAGATTATTATTATTATTTTATTTAATTGATTTTTATTATTTTATTTTATATTTTTATTTTTATATTTTTTTATTTTATTATTATATTTTTTATTATTTATTTATTATTATATATTTATTTATTTTATTATTATATTATTATTATTATTGAGGCTCTGGTTCGATTTCCGGCGGAGTAAGGTTTGTTTCATCAATTGTGATATTGATATTTGATATTTGTATTTGTATGTTTTAGTGCCCTTGTCTAACACCAATAACACAAATATATAATTTGCTTACTTTCGGGTTAGATCAATTTATGTAATTTGGCCAACGATATTTATTTATTACAACATAACAATAAAAGACGTGTTTATACTTTGAAAGTGTATGAGACGATATAATTAATATTATGGTGTTTATTTAAGCCTTTTGATATTTTCCATCGTCGGCGCTTGGTAAAACTTCCAAATATTCATATTTTTAAAGAAAGAAACACTTGTACTGTTTTACTTATCACTTATAATTTATTAGGTACTTTGTAATTAGTAACCTACCGGTTTCGCTTATACAGCATCATCAGGGCTCCGGTAGGCTACTAATTACAAAGTACCTAATAAATTATAAGTGATAAGTAAAACAGTACAAGTGTTTCTTTCTTTAAAAATATGTTTATTTAAGCCTGTTTAAAACTTCTTAAGACACGATTGTCTCCGGGCCTGCTGATTCGACTTGTTAACATAAAAAAAGACGGCTTGCACTCCAGGAGTACCGGCAGAAGTGAAAGCTTGAATATTTACGTTGTGCATTTTTGATATTTTGGAATGGTTAGGAAATAATTTTGCACGAATTGCTTTAATTATCAGTATGAAAGTACTATCATTTATGTGGTATTAATACAATAGTCTTGTACTTCATCGGACATTTTTGGGTTTGCACTGTAATCGTACAATGTGTAAAATGTACTAATACAGCTTATTAGTACTATTAGTACCTACCTATTAGTACTTTGTGCTAAACCATGAAACTCCAGTACGCTACCTACTAGTACGGCCACTTCAAAATTTACCTCGGCCAGTTAACTTATGAGATAAAATATGGTGAAATATTTAATTTTTCAGACTTATACATACTTCAATTTAATATAATATATATTATGCGTATATCGATTTTCCTTCTACTCTTCTTTTTTCATTCTACCTTCTCAAACAAATTAAAGATTTTACTAAATTAATTTTATTTTATCTACCACAAACTGCAAAGCATTCAAAGCAAAACACAGTTTAAACTTTACAGAATAATTATTTAATGTTGCAGATCAAGCGCTTAATGAGATAAAGTGTCTAATAATATCACACAGAACGTTTAACAGTTCGACATTTAAACACTGTCCGATTCCATCCAATAGTGTATTGTGATAAAATAACAAATCAAGCGCTGAATGAAATAAAGTGTCTAATAATATCATACAGAACATTAAACAGTTAAGGATTTAAGCGCTTTTTTATTATATTCAAGTTTATTGTGATAAAATAGCAAACAAAGCGCTGAATGACGTCTATTAATACACACAAAGTTTTACGCTTGTCGTAGCGTTAAACGCTGGCGATGGAATATTTTCGATGGCGATGCATTATACGAATCTGACGCGAGTTTAGAAGTTTTTAACCATCCAAAAAAAAAGAAGTGCGCAACGCCGCTTAAGAAGTTTTTACTTCAAAAATAGATTACTATGACACATTATACAATCTTATTTTTTAATAGTGAACAAAAAAATGCTTATCAAACATATTGGGGTACTTTTTAAGAACTAGCCAAATGTTTGTATAAGTTAAGGCTAAAATAATAGACCGTTTTAAATACTTATTATTAACTAATAAAAAAAAATTAAATTAATCAATAATATTTTCATAATCATTAGTTAAAAATATTTCACTTATTGTAACGCTAGCGGTACCCGGTTTTTTTTATGTTATAGGAAGGCAAACAAGCAGACGGATTCCCTAATGGTAAGAAATTCACGCCGCGTACAGACACCAAAGATGGTAATGGTGCGTTGCCAACCTGAGGTCCGGATATTAGGCCTTGAGCAAAAGCAAGTTTACCGGCTACCTTACCCTCCGAACCGGAACACGTCATGACGTTATGGCGGCAGGAATAGGTAAGGCGGTGGTATCAATCCAGGCGAGTCGCTGCGAAACTCTACCACCTAGTCAGATGTCACGCTGTTAGTGATGATAAGCCTATGCTCGCCTTTTACGAGCTGCCTGGCAAAAAAGGCAGATGGTCTATTCTGCAAAGGAGCCCGGACCAACACGTGGCAAACGGTACGGTAATTTGAGAACTTTTCTTGTATTTACTTTTTAACTATCATATATTATTCGTACTGTACCGGTCAAGAGGCGGTAATAGGCACGTATTGAATAATTTAACGTAAAGTAAAAGTAATTCAACCTGAATATGAATATTTCAGGTCACTAAGTTGAATTAATTAAATTATTACTCGGTTAATTAGCGCAGCTCTCCCAAACATTTTTTATAAAAATCTACATTCAGGGAATTTATTTTCAAAGTTTAATTGAAGTGGTCTTCCAATTTTAGAAGAGCTCTCAAAATTTCGGGCCATTCCTCAATTAAAATGTTAATTACTAATGAGACGGTAAAACGGAGGCCTTTGTAATATTAAAACGCGGTTCGAAATGGTGTTACAATAATGGCACCTATTTATTTTGTTCGATGCTTTACGAGTAAATTCATTAAGTGTACAATTCAAGGAAATTAAATGTTCCCTGTCACATGCATACATACCTTCACACCAAATCCCTGATGTGGTGGGCAGAGAGTATTGCCCAATACTGTGATCCTTGCATACCTGCCAAGTTTCAACCACATTCACAACACCTTTTACAAACACGATGGCTGTGGAAACTCCTGATGCCAGCCCTTAAATAAAATCCAAATAATCCCACTCAGTTCGATTTTTTGGATTTTTTTCAAGGGTGAGACGTAATTGTTCGAAGTAATTCGACAAAAATGTGGATTGAAATAAGGTGCTGTTGTGAAAATGGGATAAGTTTGGTTCGGTCATGGGGTAGGAATGGTAGATGAAAGAATGACAAAAAAGTTATACAATGCGAAAGCGGATGGATGAAGGTAACTGGGGAGTTTTTCCTTAATGACTTATTTTATTTATTTTATTATAGAACAATAATATGAGATTCTTATGAGAGATGTTTTACACCCGTCGTAGTCCGATGGTCGAGGTTTTAGGTCCGATGTGCTTATTCACCAGTTTCCCTTATCTCCAGGACGAAACAAGACAAAGTCAAACATAGTTATAAGTTAGAATTTTATGAGTTCTTGATGCTACGTTTATTTCATAATATAATATATTTATATTTGACTACAAGATAAATAATATAAACGCACTTTGATTCAACTTCTGTCAATCAGACTTCGGTTTCAATCTGTAAACTGTCTACAAAAATTAGGTATTTTCTTAGATTTTCCTGGGTTTTATCATCAGACACAGACTTGGTGACAATGGGGCCATTTCGAAAATTAACCGAAAATTAAATTTACTAAGTAGGTCAAAAAGTAATGATGGGCAGCAAATAATTGATATTTGCAGGTCAAATCTATTTGAGACTTACATTAAAGTTACACGAAGATAAATTATTTGCGGATATAACAAGTGTGACAAAAAATTATAAAAATGATTAATACAACACTGTATATAATACTGTATGGAAGCGAGAGTTGGGTATGTCAGAAAGAGCATGAAAGTAGGATAAATGCGGTCGAAATGAGAGCACTACGGAAAATCTGTGGTGTAACGCTCGCTGACCGCATTCGTAACAGTGAGATCCGAGAAAGAGTGGGATTGAAAGAAAGTGTTATTGTTAAAACGCGAAAGGGCATGCTCCACTGGTTCGGTCATGTGGAAAGAATGACAGATGAAAGATTGACAAAGCAGATATACAATGCGAATGTGGATGGATGTAGGTACCCGGGGAGACCAAGGCTGACATTTCACGATCAGATCAATCGGATATTATCCGAGGGTGATGTTCGAAACCGGCGTGTTTGTATGAAAAGGGTTATGAATGTGAAGGAAGCAAGACAGGTTTGTCAGGATCGTGAGGTCTGGCACTCGATACTCTGCCTACCCCGTAAGGGACTTGGCGTGAAGATATGTATGTTTGTATGTATGTGTTAATACAACATACGAGTATTCTACTACAATGATGTAAAAAAATCAATACAGGTATTTTAATTTAGCAATTGCCATAGGGCAATTCTTAAAATTAAAATCAATTAGGATAAATTTCTACAAGCTAGATTCAAATGGTTAGAGCACTTAACTATTTGAGACGTCAGGGTGTAGGTCCTAAATCCTAAGATAAAATGTTTCCCTTATTTAAAATTTATAAAAAAATCGATACACTTTTTAGTTATTTTTTTTAATTAACTACGTTTATCATGAACTTCGTAATTTATTAAAAAACATTTTTATATTTCAATTTAGTTTTCTTTCTATGGTAAACTAGTATCGTTTACAAAGCTAGCTTGTTAGGAGAACAAACGGCGAAACAAATTTCCCAGAAACCAGGATTGTACCCTATTTCCTTCAAACTTCCACCGTTTTCAAACTTAACTACTAGTAAAATTAAGAAACGATGAAACAAAATCTTGGGCAACAAAGCTTACAATAATCCTATTAAATTTAAATCAGTACACATTAATATATAATATGTAATATAAAACTAATTCCACCGGCTGAATCTGTTTGTCTGTCTGCTTGTCTGTTTGCTATAAACTCAAAAGCCCGAGGAAGGTATAGACATATGTTTTATAATTAGTAGTAGTAGTATAACTTTTGGAAGTTTTCATCGGAAACGCTGAGTAACGACAGAATGTACAGTGAGTGTGTTTCCTTTTTCTATAATAACAAAAAGGCCTACCTCGATGTATGGGTATCCATGTTTCCTTTTTCTATATTAACAAACCTCGATGTATGTGTATCCTTTAAAAGATACTATATCCATTCTAAGTTTTAAAAAAATCACTTATGATGTGCAAATTGTAACTGTTTAAACATATTAATACTGTATCCTATTAATATTTACCAAAATTAAATATATTAGTTACGTTCAGCTTTTTATGTTCTATATCGCCTTGGACATTAATGATTTCATTAAAAACCTTAGTTGTAATAGCAAAATTAATATTACCATCGACATTATAGGACGTGAAGCGAGATACGTGATACCAGAGGGCATAACACGTGTTTTATATACGTACCTATGTAAATCAGAGTTTAAATATTATACTGAATTTCTTTTCTTTTTTAAATTGCATGATTTAAATTCCATGTAGGTTTTTTCTTTTATTTACTGGTTTTTAGTGCTAACCCGTACCGAAATTTTGAAGTTCATTTATTACAATTATCATACTTACTCGTATCACATGATACGTTCTATTTCCCGAGCGAAGCGGGGTCGGGTCACTATTTTGTTATTTTTATTAATTCTTAATTTAATTAAGCAAAAGATAGTCTATTTCTTAATAATTTTTAATTTAATTAAGCAAAAGATAGTTTGATGTAAAAATAATTATACTGATTTGTTGGTTGTAAAAGATACAAATACCTTTTACTTAGGTCTTAATTGCTTAGGTCTTAAATCCCTTGTTTAAATTAACTAACAATCATGTTCTTTTATCCACAACATAAATTATAAATAATGATTTATCGTAGACTAAGGGTAATTTTAAGTTGTTCAAGTTCCAGTAAAAATCCAAATATTCTGAAACGAACAAAATTATTTCATCAATTTCAAGTTATTGTAATTAAAATTATGTTACATATTTATTTGGTTTTAAGTAGGCACCTAAATTGTTTAAAGGACATTTCAACTAGCCGTTAATTTGGAGCTTGTATATAATTAATACTAAGTTAATTGTTATATATTTTTACAGACATTGAATAGCAGTTTCTTAAGAAAATTGTACGTCGTTGGAGCAGAACTACAAGTTAGTAAAGAAATAAGAAGTAAACATATGACTATATTTCAAATTTAAATAAAATTCGTGGCTTTCAACAAATTTACATAGTTCTTATAAGTAGAGAGAGGATTTAATTTTTGAAAAAGAGTCTTACACATGGACAATTCCATGAACTAACTTTACATAAGACTCTAATACACTGTTTTTAAGCAACACATATTTAACTTGTATCGTTAGGATTTCCCTATAAAAGAGTTATACTATATCTGATGAATAATGCTACATAACCATGATAACCTTGTAAAGCAGCTTATATATATATATTGATAGTTGTCGTGAGCCGCCAAAGGGCGTAGACGGCAGGGTTTATTTTCTTGCATAATAAATTAATGTGTCATTCCAAGAGCATTCATGGTCTAATTCTATACCCAAAAACTTTGTAAGAGTCACTTATTTTATTATCATGTTCTCATTTTTTAATTTAGTTGTCGTTTATTACCATTTTTGCTTTTAAATTGTATATAGCTCGTTTTAATTATTGACTTTAAGACCTTTAGTTGTTTTATTTATATTTTATGCTTTTACATTTAATGTTGCCTTGGCAAGATACAATTACCTATATGTCGTCAGCAAAGAGTACACACTTGTGGCTAGTTGTCTCCGGAAAGTCAATAGTGAGCACTGCAATTATAGTAGCAGGAGGAAACAGGAAAGGGTTACTCGTGACATGACGAAACTGTCAAAGTACAGTTGGATAATCATCCATAATTTTAGCGCTGTAAAAATGAAACAGACTTTGATCTCAATACTTCATCTACGTAGGTAAAGATATAAAGAATGAGTATTTTCGTCGATTTCCCTAGGATCAACATATCCAGACCTGATTGCAATAGGATCGCCTTGGAATTGCGCTCTTTCTAGTGAAAAAAATATTGAAATCGGTCAGAAATGAAGAAGAAATCAATTAACATATAAAAATTAGGAGTCGAACATATAGCCTCTTTCTCTTCAAAGTCTATTAAAATAGCATATTTTGTATGTTTATGTAATACAATAATATTACTGAAAAATTTATGGCCACGAGTGTACACGACAACCGGTACGAGGATGAAAAATGGTGGAAAGTGGATTTGAGTGAGACAAATAACATTATCCCTGTGGAAAAAACTTATTGTCCCAAGTCGAGACATAGAGTTACAAGCGGGTTGTCGCTCCAGTAAAGTTGTGGGCTTGTAGCTTGTACCTGTCATTAAGTAAAATGCTTTTTAAGCTACTGAAAAAGGAAAGAAGGTTTTCAATTCGACTTTATGCTTTTAGTATGCTTTTAATGACACTATTTTGCCAAATGTTATTAGAATAAATAAATTATGATGATTCCTTTTCGTACTTTAAAGATATTATTATATATGTTTTGGTTAAAATCCAAAAGTATTTTTTAATGATATAATAATGAATATTAGTTAGTAATTTTTGTTAGAAAAGACGACATACTTACTACCTACTCATGGAGTTGACTTTTTGTAGCATTAGTTTACTTATCAATTTCCTAATAATACTCGATTTATCATTAAATTGCTAGGCTGGAAAACAGAATATCTAGAGTACACACAACCTATCTTTATGACCACCTCGTTGGTCGAGTGGCTAGCGTACTTGCCTAACTGCATGGACGAATCGCGAGGCTCGGGTTTGATTCCCAACGGGGGCAGGCATTTGTGTGATGAACATTTTAATGTCTGCATTTCCGGGTCTGGGAGTTTATTAAATG
>NJDC01002815.1:76133-96699 GCA_002245475.1 Calephelis virginiensis | reverse complement strand
CGATACTCTCTGCCTACCCCGTAAGGGACTTGGCGTGAAGATATGTATGTATGTATTTTTTTCGTAATAGCTAAGCTTCGTTGGAGTACTTTATGAGTAACTGGCAACTGCTCATACCTATCACAAGATTATTAAATAAACAAAAACGTATTTCGCAATATGCAAAAGTAAGACACAAAATACTTATAAAATATTTAAGCCTTCATATTCGTATGAAATTGCGCGTGAAATCCAAGTAGACTTCTCTATTACGAATGTATACGAATCGCTTATGAAAAGAGTAATCCATATTATATAAAAATTTAAAGGAAGGTATTATCCTACTAACGTTATACATGCGAAAGTTTGTATATCTGTTTGTTTGTTACTCCTCCACGCAAAAACTGCTGAACGAATTTTTATGATATTTGGCATCATCATATCATAAAAAATTGTATAATTACATAGGATTTGACCTCCTCGTTGGTCAAGTGGCTAGCATACTCGCCTAACTGCATCGACGAACCGCGAGGCTTGGGTTCGATTCCCAACGGGGGCAGGCATTTTTGTGACGAACATTTAGATGTCTGCATTTCCGGGTCTGGGTGTTTAATTAATGTATTCTGGTATCTATTTAAGTATTTCTATGTAATAGTATCGTTGACTAACACCCATAACACAAGCATATAATTTGCTTACTTTGGGGTTAGATTCAATTTGTGTGACTTGTCCAGGGATATTTATTTATTTATTTATAGGATAGTTTAGGTATATCCCGAAAAAATGTTTCTGTTTAACATTAACCACGCGAACAACGCCGCGGACAACAGCTAGTATATATTTAATTTTTTAAAATACATTCATGCCCTTACCTATGAAGAGGTCGATAGATGTACAAGCAAAACAACCAATGTTACCCTAAAATTCTTAAAGTGATTCATATTTAACTGACTGAAAAAACATATTTTCGACTTTTCTATACATACATATTTTTTATTTCGACGTATGTTATACGATTATGCCGTCATTGTTGAACTGATTTTATTTATTTTTATTTGAAAGAAATTACTTTCAACGTGGTTCAATTGTCTTTAATAGTGGATCTGTTGATGGAATTAAATACATTTTCTGTGTACTTACTGCGACGACATGAAATGACGAAATCGTAGTCCGTTTTTTGGTCAGTGCATATATTATGTCTAGTTTCTGGCTAGTAGTCCGGGCTTCCTTGCAGAATAGACCATGTTCCTGTCAAGCAGCTCGTAAAAGGCAAGCATCACTAGCACCGTGATTTCTGACTAACAGACGTTTCGCAGCGACCCGCTCGGATTGGTATCTATTCCAGCCGCTATAACGTCAGCGCTTGCTGTTGACGTATTCCGCTTCGAAGTGCAATTTTGCCGGTAAACTTTTATTGGAGGCCTAAAATCCCCGCTTCAGGTTGGCAACGCACCATTACCACCTACAGAGTCTCCAGGCGGCGGGAAATTCTTACCATCAGTCATCATCTGCTTCTTTGCGTTCCAGCTACTACTAAATAATAATAATAATAATGACACTAAATTAAAGCACAGTCTTTTAAATCTGATCATCATCATCTGCAGATCTTCGAAAATGGAAATCTATGATGCATGGGAAAAACACATCTACGATGCAGATTTAAAAGACTGTGATGTAAATTAGTGTCATTATTACTATTTTTTTTAGTAGTAGCTGGCGGACTTGCTAACGTGACCAAGACTGCGGCCATAACATACCAATCAAATCTATGGTCACTGCAGAAGATATATATTTACTATCAGGAGATACTTGTTCTTTAACTGATAAAACAAAGAAATAACATATAGGGTACTGGATGTGGAGAAAGCCGGTAGACTTGCACCCACGACTAGCTGAAGACATTAAGTCCCACAATATGATAGGTGGCCCGCCTATCGCCAACCGGGCACATATCCAATCCCGAGTAACTTTTTTTTATGAGAAATTACGAACAAAAGCCCAATTTTCTTTTTGTCGTCCGATCCGGGATGCGAACCCCGGACCTCAGGCGGTCAGGTCCAACAACCGAACCACTAGACCATAGAGGCGACACGTGAAGGTATATTATATATGTAAACCAGCTATGTCATTTTAATATTATAAACTGACACTCCAACTTTATTGATTGTATTGCACGCGGGTGGATCCAAAAGTTCTAAGCCCGACCAAGAAAATGAAAGAAAAGTGGGTCTAAATTTATTATTATTTTTCGACATAGTCTCCATCTAGCTCAACACGCTTCTTTCACCTGACCTGCAACGTGTTTATCCCCTCGAAAAAAAAGATTCCGGAAGGTCGGCGAAATAGTCGTTTACTGCGACTATCACTTCATCTTTGGTCGAAAATTTCGAGCCACCCAAGTGTTTTTTTTTAAATTTGGAAATAAATGATAGTCCGAGGGGGCTAAATCCGGCGAATA
The DNA here is from genome assembly GCA_002245475.1 of Calephelis virginiensis. Lineage (NCBI taxonomy): Eukaryota > Metazoa > Arthropoda > Insecta > Lepidoptera > Riodinidae > Calephelis > Calephelis virginiensis. Next base: position 94,262 of record NJDC01002815.1, on the reverse strand, counting down.
AGGTGGGTGGGGCAGCAATTCGTAGCCACAATCATGGATTACAGACATTGTTTCAACCGAAGTGTGAACACGTGCATTGTCTTGATGAAACGAAACTTTCTTACGCAACATGCCCGGCCCTTTTTCTTTTATAGTTTGACCTTTCGGTAAATAATCTACAAAAATAATGCCCTTCGCATCCCAAAAAAGAGAAGCCATGACTTTGTTAGTTGACAAAACGAGCTTAGCCTTTTTCGGTGTAGGAGAGTCTGATCTTTTCCACTGTTTGGATTGTTGCTTTGATTCAGGAGTATGGTGGTGATCCCAGCTTTCATACATGGTAACAGATCTAGACAAAAAGTCCTCGGGATCAGTCTCAAAAAGCTCCAAACAGTCTCGCGAAATTGTGTGTCGAACTCGATTTTGTTCAGCTGAAAGCAACCTGGGTCCCAAGGTTGCTTTCAGCTGAACAAAAGCGAGCAAAAACCTTATGGAACCCCAACTCTTCCGTTATTATGTGTTGCATCCGGCCATAACTAATGTTTGTTATCTCAGCTATTTTACCAATGGTCAAACGTCGGTCACCCAGTACGATATCACAAATTTTATCGATGTTTTCTTTCGTGGTAGAGGATGTAGGCCTTCCACTCCTAGGATCATCTTTAATGCTCTCACGACCGCGCTTAAACTCAGCTACCCGCTTCTTGACACTAGAATACGATGGAGCAGACTCCCCCAAAGTGCTCACCATATCTTGATGGATATTTTTCGGTGATAGGCCTTTTTTATTGAGGTACTTAATGACTGCACGGTGTTCAATTTTCTCTATTATTGAAAATTGCGTCAGATTGCTTCAAACAAATAATCACAGAAAATGTATATTGTGCAGTATCGGAATGAAACTGCGCACAATAAATCAATATGATACACACTAACAAATGACGGTAGATTTTAAAAAGATGTCATAGCTCCATGTAGGTTAGGCCACTGACTTTTGGATCCACCCTCGTAGACTAATATATGTAACTAACTCTTATTCAACTTATTATTATTGACCAAGCGTATTGACCGCCTCCTTGGTTGAGAGGTTAGCGTAAACGCCTATGCCAACGACCAACCGCTCGGCTCGGGCTCGATTCCTGACGGGACAAGCATGTGTGATGAACATTTAGATGTCTCTGTTTCCGGGTCTTGGTAATTATCTAACTTATTTCAGTATCTATTTAAGTATTTCTATTTATTAGTATCGTTAACTAACTCCCATAACATACACATGTAATTTATTATATAATTATATACAAATTTGCTAACTTTGGGGTTAGATTTATTTGTGTTACTTTTCCAGTGATATTAAATTATTTGTTTCGTTCCAATTATAAAAAACAGTACTGGGGATATTTCAAATTTGACAAACTACAGACCAATCAATATTTTTGGCTACTATTAATATATCTAAGCTACTGGATAGTTTGTTTAGTAATATTTTGGATAAAAATATTGAACTCCAGGCTGAAAAGGCTATTTTCTGTCTTAAACAGACTATTCAGTACTACTCTGCTACTACTACTAGGGTAGGTTAATTAATTACTAATCGAAACAATAGGATTAAATATAAAAATTTATTACTAACACGGATTTCAGTCTGAATTAAATTTTATTATTATTATGTATATACGTACCCGGCAGGGACCGGAACCGCTCACCCTTTAAAGGGGTTTTCAGCGATTTTTTATAGCTCATTTTAAGAAAACTTCCTATTCAGCTAGCCCGTTCAAGGGGATGCCGCTAAAATATTTTTTTATTTTATTTGAATTAATTCAGGTTAACCGAAAACCAAAGGGGTTTTCGGTTATATTATAGGGTTTATTGCTAACCGGTTTCGAAATGAACTCAAACCAAATTAGTCTTAAATATCATATATTTTAAACGAGTATAAGGTACGTTTTCAAATAACGCAATTAAGCTGTTCAATAAAACCATTCGGGTTAAGCCAAAATCCAATCAAAACACATGCGCCTTTGTTCAACATTAGGCAATTATTTTACTAAACGCAAGCGATTCTTCACTTTAATATTTAGAAATTAGATTGTTTTCTTATTGTTTCTACATAACACATACGCAAAGAGGGGCGGGGCAGGTTCTTTAATCCAATAGGTAAGCGGTTGAAATAAGCAAATAAAAAACCAAAAAGACCATATAAAAACTCCTTCAAAACCCTATCACAATCGAAATCCGCTTAACTCGGGTTAACCTGATCGAAAGGCTTATCCTATATATACGTTAAACCGATTAATGGATAACGGCACAAACGATTAACACTTGAACGGCTTATGCCGTTTCAAAGGCTTAACGAAATGAACGGGTTTTCCGGGCCCTGGGACCTGGAGAGACCAAGGTTGACATTCCACAATCAGATCACTCGGATATTATCCGAGGGTGATGTCAAGAGTCTCCAAAACCGGCGTGTTTGTATGTATAAAAAGGTATTGAAAGTGAAGGTAAAGTCAGACAGGTTTTTCAGGATCGTGAGGTACGGCACTCGATGCTCTCTGCCTACCCCGTAAGGGACTTGGCGTGAATATATGTATGTACGTATGTATATTTTATAATTCAATACTTACAAATTTTAATTATTCCCTAAAATAAAACACAAGCATCAGACATAAGTGAAACACATGATGTGCGTCTTCATTTTACTTTATAATATGAAGGAAGAGATAATCTCGGGTGGCATGCGAAGATATTGATACGTATATCATCCATGTGGGCTTTAAATATGGAGGATTAGAAATATTTCCTGTCGTATCGTTTCTGTATGAGTTATTTTCATATTGAAAGACTTTTTTTCAACTGTTTGTGTCGTATGTTTGTTAATTTGCATACATGTATAAGTATAAACATATAGATATAAATAACAAAATATAAAAATAATAATAATCATACTATATTTTTTTAACATTTCGATGACATTGTTGTAAAATAATAAAGTTGCTATTTTAGATTGTCAGTTACTGGAAATAACACTGCTTGAAGACGTCACGGTAAGCCCCCTGATAGATAACAAGTGCCCGTCAGTTTGATAGCTTTAGTAGTTACATTGTAACCGACTTTAACAAAAGTAGTAGGATTATCAGTTCGACTGCATGTTAACAAATAGATTAAGTACTCGGCCAGTAAAAAAAATATTTTTAAAAGATCTGTAATGATTTTAGCAGTTAAAGTCTATCGGGTAACCTAGTAATTGTATAAAATCATTAATAGCAATATACTTATACGCTGTTATTTTCTTGTGACATCTAAATATTATTTGTAACTTCTAGCACTTAGTACGAAAACATTTTTTAAATATTCTATGTATAAAAAAGCATTTTTATACATTCACATTTTTACTATTATTATTATCATCACATATTATTATTATTTTATTTTCAACCGCAATACTGATCTTATTAGATTTAACTATCAATGATTTTATTTAATTAGTTTAATTAGTTTTACTGAAAGGCTAGTCGAACTGATGAACTTCGTATCGCTTGACATTAACAGCTTCTAACAATTTGTGTAGGTTAAATCATTGTTTTTCCTATTTTCCTGCAGTTTTCCCGATTTCAATAACCAACACAACAAAAAAACATAGTAATTAACAAATTGGTCCATCCGTTCAGACGTGATGCGATGACCAGGCGAAATGGAGATTCATTTTAATATTGTGTTTATTTAATTAAGGTGTATCTAATTAAAATGTGTTTTTTTGATTTATGAAAATTTAATTTTCAGCAATGAATCACTAATAATCCAAACTTAATATTATCTTAATTTAATTGTCAAAATTTTAATCAAAATGTTATAAACAAAATTCAATTTCAACCAGAAATATGTCATTTCTAGATTTTACGCAAATATTTGTATTTCAAAACTTGAAGCAAATCAAGTTTTAAACCTTAAATATATAAAATTAATAAAAATTTATTAATTTTTCTGTATAGCGCACTCTCTCTTACATAAAACAGATGATAAATACCTGGAGATTATTTTAAGGAAGCTAACGTTCACTTAATATCCATTCCTTGTAGCGGAAACTTTAAGCTCTTTCCAATAATGCAAATTTTCCTAAATTATGTTGGACCCTTTCTCAGCTCTTGGTAAAACTCTGTTTATCATACAGTTAATATTAACACACATTGTTTTACTTTATTGAAATTCTCAATTTAAGAAAAAATGCAGAATTTTGTCAGTATTCAAACTAATACCAATTGAAACTCGTGTAAAAAATCTGTAAATCTTTAATTCTTGCAAAGAGAACTCTCACTTTCTATCTCTTACTATAACTCATAGTTTTCATTTTTAAATAAATGTTAGTATCACCACAACATAATATAGATTAAAACGCTGTATGTTACCTTTCCGTAACGTATCCACAGGAAAAACATTAATAATTTTCAAAAAGTTTTTCGATAATTAAATTATAAAAAGTATTTTCATTAAAATTTTCCTACACAAACAAAATAGTGTAACTATAAAAAAAATTAACACTCGTTGAACGCTTTTCTAATCACTGCCTAAAATTGGATTCTCAACAAGATGCTAACCTATGCTCCTGGCTTCATTATTGAAGTGAAAACTTCTTTAGCGGCGTTGAGGACTTTTTTGGAATGGGTAGAAACTTCTAAACTCGCGTCAGGACACTTGACCTGATTCGTAAGACGGAAATTCCTTAGACGTCGCAGGGCGCTTGTGAGAATGTTCGTGTTTGTGTCCGATAGCACAATAAATGAATGTTGTATTCTACATAAATGATAGTACTTTCACATTGATAATTAAAGCAATTGAAAATTCGTGAAAAATTATTCCCTAACCATTCCAAAATATAAAAAATGCACAACGTTAATATTCAAGTTTTCACTTCTGCCGGCAATCCCGGAGTGCAACCGTCGTTTTTTGTAATTTAAGATTCTGATTCTTTGGGACGCCTCTGTGGTCTAGCGGTTCAGGTGTTGGACTTGACTGCACGAGGTCCCGGGTTCGAATTCCGGGTCGGGCAACAAAAAGAATATTCCGGTTTTCCAATTTTCTAATAAAAATAAAATGTTGTCCGGGATTGGATATGTGCCCGGTTGGCGATAGGCTTGCCACCTTGTGGGACTTAGTGTCTTCGGCTAGTCGTGGGTGCCCTGGTTGTGCCTCTACCTACCTCTTCGGGGATATGGACATGAAGATACTTTCTTTCTTTTCTTTTAAGATTCTGACACTGTTAAAGATTTTTTCAGATCGATTCAGTTATTTCGAAGCCTATCCAAGCTTTATAAAATTCAAAGAAACTATCAATTACAAGAAGAAAAACCCTAAATTACTGCTTATTCCATCAGCTACCTGACAAAGATCATCCTACCAACACCGGTCCAGCCGTTTCTGAGATTAGCCAGAACAAACAGATAAATCAAAAGACACAAAATTTCTAAAAAAATATATTTTCGAATAAGTAGTTACTTTAATATTACAAACAAACACTCCAAATTTATTTATTTATGGTCTACTTATAGACAACCAACTTTTATTCAAAGTTTACAAATTATCTAAGTGATTCCATAAAACAAAACAAAATTATCAGACATTAGTGAAACAAGTGACGCGTGTCTTTTACTTTATAATATGAAGGAAGAGATAATCCTTGCGGGTCACATGCGAGGAAATTAATTTCAACGCAATTGATTTAGCCGTTTTCGAGGTAGGTGACAAACACACGTACAAAATAATTTTGTTTATTAATATTTTGACGACTTACTTTCAATAACTTCATTATGATAAATCACAATATGATAGGATAGGCAAAGCTGTCGCCAACTGGACACATCCAGTCTCTGGCAACGATGTTTTTATTAAGAAGCTGAAAAACCCCATCCTTTTCTTGGCCGACCAAGGGATTGAACCTAGGGTCAAGTCCAACAATGGACCACTAAACCAAAGAGGGGATTTTTATCTAACATTTTCGGTCATTAACAATTTGAAGCTAGATTTCAAACTCCATCCTAAGTATCCATTGTCTCCAAATTGGAACACGATCGAGGCGAAACAAAGATAGTTGTTGTCAAATTTAGGTGTGTATAGCCAACGTAGTATAAAACCAATCCCGAGCATCATTATTTTTAGTACGAAATTTAAAAACACATATTATTTCATTGCCCGACGCGTGGACGAATCCGGGACCTTAGGAAATCAAGTTCAACGCCGTCAGTCAGTTGACATAGGTGGTTAAAAGAGAGATACTAACAAATTAAAAACCAAATTAACCAGTAAACGTACATTTTTCTAAATTTTCTGTCAAATATTTAAAAATATCTACCATGCTTTCGATGGTTCATGTCGGATTGCATTAATATCCACCTTGCATTAATTCCAAAACTTTAAATTGTTGCCAACTATTTTCAGGGAAACAAAGAATTCAGTTTTATTTTAATAACCTTATAATATATTAATAATAACCTTATAATAGGACTTCTAGGATTTTATTGCTAAGATATGTTTGATAATTATTGAAAGTAACAGCGGTTGCCTGGCATCTGATCTGTATTCTACATCTTTAATCTTAAATGGGTTGTTAATATTGGCCGTAACTTTATTTTAAGATAACGATCTTGTATGTTCTATTGTTTTTATTACAAAAGGTAAATAGGTATTTGTAAAATTTAAGCTTTGATTTTGAAGCGACTTCATAAAAGTAGGGAGTTTCCCAATTCGACTCTTTGTTTTTGTATGTTGTTACGCGGTTACTCGGCCAACAGATTTTGGTTTGGAATGTTTTCGAGGTAGTTTTGTATTATTTTTTTCACGTGTTTAATTTATACCGATGGTTATAGTAGTTTTTAGTAATACTTAATAGTGCATAAATTCTTTGCTTCATCATTGATGAGGTCGTCAACATTAACCAAAAATTATGCATCTTTAAGTATAATTTAAAAGCTATGTAAAATGTTCACCAAGTTTACGTTGGACCATTTCGGACCATTCGGAATCTTTCAAAAAAAGGAATAATCAAATCGCGATGTGGTATCTCATTAAATTTTTGGAGTCGGTTATTTAATAACCCTTGACATATTTACTTTTTTGGATTCCTCTCGTTGTTTTCTAAGTTTTGGTGGTAATATTTTAAATTTTCGCGACATATTTTCATACAAATTTTTAAAATTTTCCGAATTTTCAACAGTTTTTCAAAAATGTTTTCACAACCGCTCGTCCGATTTTCAAAAACTTTGTATTCTCGTGTTTGTCTTGACGAGCCCGACACGTAGACACCACTCCCGCTTCAATCGGATAGTAAATTCTTTAAAAAAACTTAATAAAAACAACAATTCTCATACTTGTAATGCGCTTAATTATTAATTAACAAAATAAAGTATAAGACTAGTTTACTATTTTAACAGTCATACCGTCAAACAAACAAAGAATTATGAAAACTTTAGTAGACATACTACTATTATAATGAAATATTGATAATATTTTTTTTAGGACATTTACTTACCATCTGCACGAGATGTGGGTTCAATTTCATTTCTTCCTTTAATTCCTTGGTCAGAGTTTTTTTATGATTTCGGAAGGCAACAAGCAGACGGATTTCCTGATGGTAAGAAATTCACGTCGCTAGAGACACCAACGGTGAGTTGCCAACCTGAAGCCGAGATGTTAGGCCTCGAGCAAAAGTAAGTTTACCGGCTACCTTACCCTCCAAACCGGAACACGTCATGACGTTATGGCGGCAGGAATAGGTAAGGCGGTGGTAAAAAAAAACACAGGCGAGTCGCTGCGAATCTCTATTAACCTAGCAAAATGTTTAGGTACGTAGTTATGCACTAGTAGGGCATATACTAGTGCATAAACCATGTTGGTCCGGGCTTCTTTGCAGAATAGAGCATCTGCCTTCCTGCCAGGCAGCTCGTAAAAGGCGAGCATAGGCTTACCGTCATTAACACCGTGACATATGACTAGGTGGTAGAGTTTCGCAGCGACTCACCCGGATTGGTACCACCGCCTTACCTATTCCTTCCGCTATAACGCCATGACGTGTTCCGGTTCGGAGGGTAAGGTAGCCGATAAACTTCTAATCTAGTTATGATAGAAGAGAAGGCAAAAATGCAAGTGGGTCATCTGATGGTAAGTGACACCACCACCCAAGGACATCCGTAATGACAGAAGGAGTGATACTACTTTCTCTGTTACTAATATTATCATATTATACACAACTATTAAGAATATTGTGCACTGGGCTTCTCAATAATTTTGGCTCAGCAAGCAAGTAAGTATCTTCACGCCCATATCCCTCTTAGAGGTAGGCAGAAGCACAACCAGGGCAACCAAGACTAGCCGAAGACACTAAGTCCCACGATGTGATAAGTGGCAAGTCTATCGCCAACCGGGCACATATCCCATCCCGGACAGTGGTAGTTTTATTAGAAAATTGAAAATATAAATTTTCTATTTTTTTTATTGCCCGACCCGGGGCTCGAACCCGGGTCGGGCGATCGGCTCGGTTCGGGAAGAAGTCAAGTCCGACGCCGAGCCGCTGGACCTCAGAGGCAACTAAGCTGAGCTCAGCAAAACTACAAAAAACCGATTACGTCTTCAATAAGAAAATCATCTAGCTATACAAAAATTTAGTTTCCTCGATTTTTCTGAGATCCCATCTTAAGATCTGGACTTGGTGGCAATGTGGCCACCTGGCTAGGTATATACATAACGAATCCTAGGCAACGTTATTTATTAATAGGTAATTGAAAAAATTGATTTCCTTTTTTTTTGTTGTCCTACCAGAGAATCGAGCCCGGAACCTCAATTTTCTGAGTGTTAAGATCCTTGGTGGCAAAACCTTTGAATTACGTTCTTACCAATAAAAAAAAATCCGTTCAGATACGACAAAGAAATCGATTAATACACATATTATAAATATTGTTATTATTCTTACTTTTATAACCTCCTCTTTTTTCTGAGTCATTTAAAAAAATTAAAATTTTCTTCATTTTTCTGGAACTAATCTTGAAAGTTCGTTAAATATTTTAATAACAAAACGGTTTTCAAACATTGGTTCTGATATGAAAGAAAAATAAAATAAAATGCTCTAAAAATGTAGATGTACACTGTACACTCCATTTGTCAGAGTCACTGAAGAATACATTCCAAGCAGTTTTCAAAAAAATTAAGATTAAGACCGACTCCCATTCTAAATGTAGAAAATGTCCGTAGGTGACGGTGATCACTTTCAATCAGGTGCCCCAATTGCTCGTTTGTCTCCTCCTAAGCATAAAAAAGTGTTACTAGATATAATTAAAAAATATTTGTTATCGGTCGAGTATTAATTTAACAGATATACAAAAAACACACAGAGAAATTGTTAACCTCGTCTTTTTTCGAGTCAATCAATAAAAAGTATTTTATAATCACTTCCATGTTTAAAGTTCTGTAACCGAATGCTAGAAAATCCGTTCTTTATGGGGTATCTTTAATCCATTAAAATGATATTTACGACTCTCACGTTATATTATTTGTGCTTATACGGACCCTTTCATAGGAGATGTCAACTTGCACTTGGCTCCTTTTTTATAATGGTCACAGAAGTAGTGCATTGTTATTTTCGGTAGAACTGATTCTGTGTTTCGTTGCTACGAGTATCCGGTGCGTTGCAGATCCTGAATAATTTATGTTTATTCAGAACGATTTTCAAACAAAGAATGCAGGTTCATTCCACATCGATGCAGCATTTACAAAAGGGTTTCTACAATTGATAATTAATTTGTATGAATATTATCAACAAGCTATTGTCCCGCAGTAATTAAAAACGGCGGTATACATCTTTTTTCGATATTTTCCTTTTTTAAGCAACGCAATAAAGGAGTAGATTCTTAATTTGTATTTACATTTAACAATTACTAGCAGTTTGTTTTGTCTTTGTCAGTGTAGAATAGTTACAATTTTCTCACAAATTTTCATCCCCTATTATAGTAGATTTTGAGTTGACTTATGAGAAAGTCATGCCTTTACTTGCACCTAAATCTTTAGCTACAGGTATGCTTCAAATCTCATCAAAATCAATTAAGTGATTTAGTCATTAAAGAGCAACAGACAGACAGAAATTCAAATTGATGTTATTATTTATATTATAGAATGGATTTTTTGCACACCGCCAATATCGAATGTAATTTGATGGTGCTATTTTCAAAATATGATATACTAGCTATTGCACGCGGCGTTGTCCGCGTGGTCTCACAGGATCATTATTTCGTGACAAAAACTATCCTATGTATTAATACAAGTTACCTTCTATATGTGTACTAAATTTCATGAAAATCGGTTCAGCAGTTTTTGCGTGCAGGAGTAAGTAACAAACAGACAAACTTTCGCATTTATAATAACGTTAATAGGATTTAGTGATCAGAAGTACCTACAAAAAGTCAGCAAAAAAAACTAACTCTAATATTATATACTATCTAATACAACTCTACTATCTAATGAAACTAAATAAATAAACTCGTCACTCAAGGTGCACCTGGAATACACCTCGGAATCATGACCTTCCGGCAATAATCATCAAAATTCATTCATTCTCTCCAAGTAACCCTGTCACAAAGATTAAAAAAAACATACAAATTCATAACCTCCTCCTGCAACTGCAAAACAGTCTATTTCAAATGAAAATTATCATTCATTTCAGAAACATACTATGTAGACACCACTTCTTTAAGATTTCGACTACAATGTTATAAAATAATAAAGTTGCTATTTTAGATTGTCAGTTATTGGAAGTAATACTACTTGGAAGCATGTTGTACGAGCGACGTCGTCCTGGCAAGCCCCTGACAGATAAAAAGCCACTAGTATGTCAGTTAGTTTATTAGCTTGTACAACTACTTTTTACCGACTCCACAAAAAGATGATTATCAATTCGACTGTTTTCTTTGTGTATTTGTTAAACGATTACTTAGTATTTTCAAATGTAGGTTATCATTTAATTAAAATGTATCGGTTTAGCTAGTGATTGTATAAAAATAGTAATGGCAATATTTTTTTTTATCTTGTGACAACAAAAAAATATTTAAACTACTAAGAAAAAAACTTTGCCCTTGATTACTTTTTTTTATGTGAGAGGTCAGCGAACAATCACACGGCTCTCCTGGTGGTAAAACGTAACCGTGGCCTAATAGACACTATAGATGTTACAGGTGAGTCGTTGTCCTATGGCCGTGATGTTAGGTCTATTGTGTAACCCTTTCGGCTACCCTACCCCCGGGCTGGAACATGACAGTGTCATTAGAGCATGGATAGATAGGTCGATGGATCTCTACCCAGGCAAGTAGCTGCACAACACCCTACCTCCAGTGGTCTCCTATACACTGCTCGCCTCTTACAAGCTGCCTGGCAGAGAGGCAGATGGAAAATTAAATAAAATGGGATGGGAAATGATTTAGATTTTCACTATTAGTATTTAATTTTCACAATCTTATCAAGTTTTAATATCATTTAAATAAAATAACAATATAAAAAAAACATGTTTTAGTGGTAGAAAAACAAAAATAGCAAGATATTATGGAGTATTTCATTTTAAATCTATTTTTTTTTAATTTAAAATCTAACTTTTATCAATTTAATTTATAAACTATTAGCGTCCCGCCTCTTCATCACACGGGTATTAAATATACGTATAAACCCTCCTCTTCAATCATTTTGTCTATAAAATAACCGCATCAAAATCCGATGCGTAGTCTTAAAGATTTAAGCAAACAAAGGGACATAGGGTCTGAGAAAGCGACTTTGTTTTATGCTATGTAGTGATGATTATGTTTGATATTATCATGTTATGTTGCATTACAATATATTGATCAAAATTGGTAAAACCAAAAAGAAAAAAAAAGAAAAAACATGGCCAACCAGAATTATATACTTCCTCATTTTACGCAAACAAAAGTTTGACTGACTGATATATTTATCTAGTTTGAAAGAAGTTTGAGCTTGAATACCACTCATAAAAAGCAGTTTATATAACGGGTACTTACTTCCAATTTATTTATTTTTCCATATAAAGCACTCTTTATTAGGGAAAACGGATTATTACTACCTGGAGATTATTTTTAGGAAGCTAACGTTCACTCAATATCCATTGTTTGTTGAGGAAACTTTAATCTCTTTCCAATAAATGCAAATTTTTCTGTATTATGTTGGCCTTTTCCTAAGCTCTCGGTAAAACTCTGTTTATCATAAAGTTAATATTAATACACAATGTTTCACTTCGTCAAAATCCTGAATGTAAAGAAACAGGCGAAATATTTTTAGTCTTAAAAGTTAATAATAGGTATACTACCTGAATAGAAACTGATATAAAAATCTGTAAATCGGTACTATATTGTCTATGTCTGTCTGTTCTTCGTGATCCAACTAGTAGTTTCTTCTTGTCGAGGCGGGGGGGGGCTTAGTACCTTTGGGGTGCAAACCAGCACCTTGGGGAAACTGATTGGTACCTCAACGCCGGGCACTGCTGGCACTAACCACGTCGGCGTGTACGTGAAATTGTAATCCACGGGAGGTGTCGATGTCACGTCTATCGGCCTATGATCGTGGACATAGGGTCTTGCATTAATTGGCCACGAGGAAGAAAACCTCTACAAAAAATTACCCCAAGCCAAGGTGTAGAGCCGTGCCGAGGGATGAATGGTACAGGGGTCTGTCTGTGTCGCGAACGGTTCCAGCTTTGGGTGCTGTGCTAAGGCCCATCGTAGTTGCCTAGCCACTTCGGAGCGGCGTAACGGCGTTGTGGTCATTGTAATTCGTCCACATATCGTGAGAACAGTTATGAGCGAAACAATTACAAACAAAAACTTCTAAGGGCCATACGACTGTAGGACAAGGCCCTTCTCAGCACAATTCGTCGGACGGAAAAGGTCTTTCTCATGGCCTAACAGTCGTATCTTCGTCGGATGAAAAATCTCACTTTAAAAGGAGAGTGTCGCAGAGAACGCTGCAAAAACGTTCTTCGACTTCAATCCTCGTGTCTGGCCATCTCGGCTCAGGAACAGAGATGGAAGAGGCAATACCAGCTGCCAAATCAAACACCGCAAAGCGCGGCAGAAGAAAGGCGGTGACTGCAAGGTCGAAAGGAGAATTCCTTAAGCCGTCGCTAAGCCATCGTGAGGCAGAGAGAGAGTCGAGCGTTGAGCTGCACAGCAATACCAATGCCCCTGACGCTCAGGCACTCTGGCCACAGGCGGGAAAGGGGCTCTCCTGTATATCCTCGAAGTAGCGGTAAAATCCCGCAACCTAAAGGGAGAGTTTGTCGGCAGGCTAAAAAAGTCGGCTGCCGATCTCCAAGAGGTCATCAACGTCCTCGCTAGCCGCATAGAGGTGAAGGAAACACGGCGACTTAGAGCCGACAATGGTCGCCTGAATATGGAACTGGAACAGCTACGGGCTGAAGTTAAGGCTCTGAGGCAGGGGTTTGCGGAAGCGAAGGCGGAGGCTGCTGCCGCTGCCAGAGCAGCCGCGTCTACAGCTGCAGATACACCGACGGTATCAATGGCCCCTGGTGAGATAGTGGAGAAGATAAAACTCTCCCTCACTATCTCTTTAGGCGACATGATGAGCGCCCGGATTGCGCCCATCGAGGACCGCCTGCTGCCGGCGCCGTGCGTTTGCCCGCCTCTAGCGCCAGATTCGAGAAAGTCAATACCCACTGAGCCTGTTGCTGGACCCTCGAACGATGTCCCCGCTCAGGCAGGCTCACGTGGCCTCTCCGAAAGATCAAAGGAAAAAGCCAAAAAAGGCACAAAGCCGGTGGATGCGAAGGCTGTAGTCCCGACAACAAAGCCTAATAAACAGATCCCTGCGCTTCCTAGGCAAGAGGAGGCCCTGCCCACTGTTTCCCAGGACGAATCCTGGGCAACGGTGGTCAGGAAGGGGAAGGAAAAGGGAAAGAGCTCTGCGCGTCTCCAAGTCCCTGCCACTCGTGCTCCGGCGGTCTCTGCAAAGACCTCACAAGCCGCTAGTCGAAAGGTGGCATCACGTGACGCAGCGAAGACTAAGACCTCGACGAAACTGAGGCCTCCTAGAACAGCGGCGGACGTGCTCCCGTAGAAGCAAACCACTGCTACAAACGGGGCTACTTACAGCTCAGTTTTCGCCGAAGCGCAGCGGGAGATCGACCTGGTCGAGTTAGGTAACGACCGGGTCTTCTTCCGCATGACGGCTACTGGAGCCCGAATTTTAGAGATTTCAGGCTCCAAAGGCGGGAATAAAGCGGATAGGCTCGCCAGCAAGCTCACAAGCGTGTTGGCTGAGGTGGCTGATGTCGTTAGGCCCGTGAAACTCGCGGATCTCTGAATCACGGGTCTTGACGACGCGACCACAGTAGAGACGGTCAGGGAAGCAGTCTCCCGGGCAGAATGCTGCGAACTATTGGAAGCCCGAGTCCGGACTTGGAGGGTGGAATCGGAGGTGGAGACCCTGTCGGACAACAAATACGTCCGATCTGAGGTCTCCACTTCCGACGGTCGGGGAAGAAGGGATGCGCCGACGTACTTCCGGCGCTGGCCATCGCCCATCTCGGCCCTGCCACGGCTGCCAGCTTCCGGGCGGCCCTAACGGCGGTGTGCGACGCAGTATTGCAATGTGCTGCGCGCCGCCCAGGCCGCCCGGAGGTGTACCGCTGTACCGCAGATTCACCGTACCGCTCTCAATTTGAACGCACTTATCCACCTTCATGCTTTTTCTGACAAACTTAACTCTCACTTTAAAAAAATAATGTTGGGTAAACTCAAAGCTGTGCCTAACTGAAGGTGCAATTGGTGCGTGGCACCCTGGCGCAGGATCCTAGTAGGCGCAATAAGATCGCCTTATGCCTATGCGTAATGTGTTAGTTTTGAAATCATGCACTTAAATTTACATATATATATTAACATTATTTATTGGTAGGTACCGTATGTACCTAATACAAACTATCAACACAAAAACTTAAACTCTAAACACCCTTAATAATTTAATGTTTGTAAACTCATCATGCATTTTTCGGTAAATTGCGACTACCGACTAATCAGTTGCACCTTGTGATGGGTTAGTTGGGTTAAGCATCATCCAGACGGTTGTAATGACGCCCCAATCACGCGTTCTACAAAAGTGACCTTCGTGGAAACTTTGAAATAAATTAAAATTTAGATTAAATCGACGTTCCACACGTATGTAAACCAATGTTTACAACCAATGTTTTCATTTGTGTCAAACCCCTATTAGTTTAATAGTACATACATACATTTATTAACGCCAAGTCCCTTACGGGGAAGACAGAGAGTATCAAGCGCCAGACCTCACAATCCTGACAAACCTCTCTGGCTTTCTTCACGTTCATTACCCTCTTTATACAAACACGCCGGTTTCAGAGACTCTTGACACCACCCACGGTGACCTTAATTGTGATACAAGAAGCACACTAAGTTCATTAATGTCATAACAGTATTTTTGTATTCTTCTTGATTTAAAAGTGTTGAAGCTTAGAAGAAGATTGTGAATTTGAACCCGAATTTACCGATATTGCTTGAACCCGTCCATGAAAAAGATATTTTAATTACGAGGCTGAAGACGAGACTTCATTTGACCCAAAAGCGAAATTTAAACAATTATTTTTTTTGCTCCTTGACGCGGCGACCGTATAATTAATTAAGAAATTTGATTTAATAACAGAAAACAACAAATTCTTATTTATGCCAAAACATTTACCATTGGAAGGCATTGCACTAAGACAGGGACTCCTTTGCAGAATAGACCATCTGCCTTCCTGCCTGACAGCTTATAAAAGTCGAACATAGGCTCGCCGTCATTAACACCGTGACACCTGACTATGTGGTAGAGTTTCGTAACGACTCGCCCGGATTGGTGCCACCGCTTTACCTATTCCTGCCGCTATAACGTCAGCGCTAGCCGTTGACTTGTTCCGTCTGTAAGGTAGCCAGTAAAATGCTTTTGCTCGAGGCATAACATCCCAGCCTCAGATTGGAAAAGCACTATTAAACCACCTTTGGTGTCTAGGCGGAGTGAATTTCTTGCCATCAGGAAATCCGTTTGCTTGTTTGCCTTCCAATGTCATAATAGAAAATTAGGTAGGTAATATTTTTTACATAACATAATAAAACAATATGAAATACAGTATTAGACATTTTTAGAACTCTGTCTGACTGATTGATTCTAAACCACAAACTACAAATTAGGAGTTTAGTAAAGTGAAATTTGGACAGTTTTTAGGTAAAGATTTTTGTATCGTATTGATATTTTCCATCGTCGGCGCTTGGTAAAACTTCCAAATGTTCATATTTTTAAAGAAAGAAACACTTGTACTGTTTTACTTATCACTTATAATTTATTACTTTGTAATTAGTAGCCTACCGGTTTCGCTTATACAGCATCATCAGGGCTAAAACTTAGACACTAGTTTAAAAATATGAATTTTTGTATCGGTTATTTGGCCTTTTCTGCCTTCAAATGTAATATATTTTTTTTACACTATACACACTAGAATTTTCTTTATGCATTAGTTCATAAGATGGCATAACATTGTTATATATGAAAAGAGTAATTAATGTGGAGGAAGCTAAGCAGGTCTACAAGGACCGTGATATTTGGCACTCGATACTATCTGCTTTCCACATACGGGATATGGCGTAAAGATATGTATTTATATGCATATATAGTGGTGAAAAATTATAAGCTACAAAGCTGTAACTTTATAACATATTTTTATCACATTTTAGAGTGTTACTAGCTAGCCCGAAGGATGTCCTATCATAACTATGATGGTAGACACATTGATTTATTACACTAGATTGAGACATTCAGCATCCTTAGCTTCTTTGCTATATTGCGAGTACTGTTTAATGTAAATTACGGTGAAGTTGTAAAAACTGCGAGGCTAGCAACCCACTAACCATTCAAAAAAAATATACTATTCATTCATAGGTTTCATTATCATTTCATTATTTTCATCAGATTCAATAACAGATTAATACGTTACTCATATTGTTCACTTTCTCTGTGGTTAAGCGTTCCCGCGTTGGACTTTTTCAATTTTCTAACAAAACGATCGTTTTCCGGGATTGGATACGTGAATGTTATGTTTGCTACATGTCACATTGTGGGTCGTGTCTTCGGCTAGTCGTGGCTGGACTAAACGTTCCTCTGTCTACCCAATTGAGGAAACATACGAATGTTAATTTCATTATTTTTTTTATTATTCATTCATTTCATTTCTGCAAACAAGCAGACGGATTTCCCGGTGGTAAGAAATTTAAGCCGCCTACAGACACCAAACTTGGTAATGATGGGTTGCTAAACCGGGGTTGAGCCTCGAGTAAAAGTAACTTAACCGGCTACCTCATCCTCCGAACCGGAACACGTCAAGGGCAGCACTGATGTTATGGCGGAAGGAATACTTAAGGTAGTGGTAGTCGCTTCGAAACTATTACCAAATCAGATTTTTACTGACGGTAAGACTATGCTCGCTTTTCATGCTCGCTTATGTGCTCGCCTCGTGTAGTTATGTCCTATAGATACACAGTTCTGAGTTCAGATCTATAGGACATAACTACCCGCGTAAACGGTAAAGAAAAAAATTAAAATTTCGACTTAAGATTTGAATCCACAGTAGCTCAAATGTTTAGAACTTTCATCAGCTTGAGGTGAAAGGATACAGATTCTCTCTTTCTCTGTATAAAAAAATGTATAATACAAAAGATGTTTGTGCTAGGTATATTAGTTGCGTAGGAATAAATATATACATATATAATATAATTATAAAATAAATATATAATACGAAACTGGTGCTATTCTGTATCGAAAACTAGTCAGTCAAGTTTGTAATTAAACTAGCGGTTTGTGGTTTTGGCAGAATCAATATTAAAATATCAATATCTCTGATGAACATACTTAAGCAGATAGAAAAACAAATGAGTCATTTAGTAATGACTAGTGATAATGATCTTAAGTTTAACAAGATTAGTAAAAATCCTGTTTAAAAATACTACTAGTAATTATCCAAAACAAATATAAAAAGTAAAACTGCAACTTTCATTTATTTTGCACCAGCTTAGTATTCTTATTGTTAAATAAAAACTGAAATAAGAGTAAAGTTAAGTT
>NJDC01002815.1:48795-67095 GCA_002245475.1 Calephelis virginiensis | reverse complement strand
TTTACTTAAATATATGGTAAAGTAATGACAGGTTTTCCTTATAATGTTAAATAAGGATTTTCAAACAAATATATACACAAGCAAAATAATTACATTCTACATTATTAAACTTTACATTACAGCGTCTTGATTACATTTATTCTATTTATTTTAAAATTACCACAAATTTCCATTTTCCTTGTTTCTAGATTTGAATAACGGCTAAAGATAAAACAAATGGGTTGGCATTATTTATGCAATACGTGCTATATTTTGCTATCATTAAACTCTGATTATTAATTTTATTTATCGTCCGTTGTATAAAAACAATTGCAATTTTATAAAATGTTTTAACAGAGTAAATAACATTAAATAAAGAAGAAAGGAGACGTTGCCTGCCTGAAGTTGTTTAGTTCCTCCCTGTATAGAAATCAGGAAAAAAGTTACCTTTGTCCCTTTAGAGCCAATAAGCAATCTCTATCTTAAAAAAATCGCTCAACAGCCTCCTATCTCTTCGTACAAAAGTATACCCTATAGACAAAAAAACAAACACACTTTCGTCTTCACTTGAATAATCTGAATTTGTTTTATGTTTTTTTATTTAAATAACATAACTATTTTTTCCATTACTATAATTGGTCTGATTTATCTCCCAGCAGGTAATATCTTCTTCCCCATCTCATACATAAGCATAAAATAAAAAACAGTAACTAATTACTACTTAATTATGTAACCAAGAACCATCTCAAACACATCAGCTATCAAACCAAAAATATGCATCAAAATCGATTTATTCGCTTAAGAGTTATGATATCAAATACTAACACACTTACGCGCACACACACGTGTGTAACTTATAACAGCCCTCTTGTTCCGCCCGGAATTAAATAGCTTCCCTACACAATGTTTGTGGATGACCATAAAACTTGATATCTCGTTTGCATTTTTACAGCGGTAAACCGACAGATAAGCTCATTTTAACGTTTACGTTTTGTTATGTATTTAAATCATCATTATTCAAGCTTTTTATTGATGTTTTAAGGGAATCTAGGCTGAAAAACGGGTTTGACGGTAGTAAGAGATAAATTTTACTTTTAAATAAGTAACACGGTACTTTCAAGCACAGTGCAATTACAATAATCTAACACCATTTGCAATCTATCTCTATCTCTAATCTAATCTATAATCTAATGTATCTTTACGCCCATAGCCCCGAAGGATTAGGCAGCCACACCCACGACTAGGACACCTACGACTAACCGAAGATACTAAGTCCCACAATGTGAAAGGTGGCAAGTCTATCGCAAGCTGGGCACATGGCTGGGCTGGGAATGTTGGAAATATACATTTTGTAATTTTTTTATTGCTCGATCCGGGGATGGAACCCGTGACCTTAACAAGTCAAGTCCGACACCGGACCGCTACACTCCAGAGGAATTTAATACAGATTTTAATTTGAAGTTCAACAATAAATTGTTTATTTTATATGAGAAAGCACGATAAGCCATTAAGCGTCAGTATTTCCAACGTTCAATTTAATAAAAACTACGAGTACAAACGCTCGATAAAAGCTATTTGTATTTTGATATTGCTTTGAAATAAAACCGTCGCTGCCACTAAAAAATATATCTAGAAATATTCAAATATTTATGCGAACAGTTTAGAACGTTGAATACTATATATGTACTAGCTGACCCGACAGGCATTGTCCTGTCTTCACTGTGAATTACTATAAACCTGCATTTTTGTTTTATTAAATACGAACCTTTTCTAATAAACACAACAACAATAAAGATAAAAAGTGATTAAAGCGTTTAATTCGTTGGTCGAGTGGCTAGCGTAGACGCCTAACTACATCGACCAACCGCTAGGCTCAGTTTCGATTCCCGACGTGGGCAGGCATTTGTGTGATGAACATTTAGATGTCTGCAATTCCGGGTCTGGGTGTTTTTTAAATTTGTTCTGGTATCTATCTAAGTATTTATATGTATTAGTATCGTTGGCTAACACCCATAACATGAGCTTATAATTTGGATACTTTGGGGTTAGATTCAATTTGGTGACTTGTGCAAGGGGTATTTATTTATTATTTATTATCGCTTATCTACATTTTGAAGTAAAATTGCAAACAAGCAACTCCAATAATTTAATTTCCACGACGCGATTTGAATAAATTTTATCAGCTTTATGCTGACCACTCAAAAATTACCATTAAAACAATATGGGACCACTTTTAATCATAAACTGTCTTTCCTATGATGTTTGTGCGGTAGTCTCTTAACATCAGGAGAGCTGTGTGCTTGTTTGCTGTCTTGTTTCATAAAGAAAACACAACATTTTCTAAAAGCAGCAGCAGCAGCAGTAAAAGGCAATAGCAGATATTAAATACCGGTATTTTTGGGAACCGATTTTAATGGCCTTAAGGCCATACCGATGTCAATGGTGTAAACGGTACCAGGTTACCGGTACTATTAGTTTAAGGATTTTATTCTCTTAGGTAGGTACTCGTTTAATATCACTAGTACCAGAAAATATATAATTTTTCTTTAGTTGAAGATATCTCTTCTACTTTACTTAATTAATACTTAATGTTCAGATATCTAGATACACTAAAATTAAAAAAAAGTTAAACGACCCCCGAAAAAATCTTCACAAAAGAACCATCTCGGTCACGTTACTTTTCGAACACAAACCCACAGTAAAATCGTTAGTCCGTTTAAAAGCTCATATGCCACAGACAGACACACCGACTCGTAAAACTTATAATACCCCTCTTATTCCGACGAGGTTTAAAATTGTCTTTTGGCCACATCGCATTTGTATTAAACGGTATCTTTATTACAGATATCCAACGGTATGAGTACAGATACAGTACTACTATTTAAATATGCGCTTCGACTATACAATTTTTACTCTTTTTACACTTTATACTTTTATTTTTAAATTGGCTGACCTAGTCTAAATTTAAGCAAAATTATTAATTATGTGTAATATCTACTCTATATAGATATCTTTAAAACACATTCGGATTTCCGAAGCTTGACGAATATAGCTGAAGTGCATAATTTTAATAGTTCTATTGTACTTAGGTATCGGTATCGGAATGACACTGGAATACGGATAATACAAAGAACAGGTAGTACCTACCGACTTTGAGAGCGGTATCCAGGTATCTAAATGGCAAGAACCGTTAAAAACCGGTACAGAACTTACACTTTGGTATTGTTTTCAAGCCTTACGTGCTAGTGCAACATATAAATTGCCTTTTGCATAAAGGGTTATAAATTTCGTCGAAACAACATTAAGGCAAAATGCACTCTCACTATAAATAAGTTTGACTGATGTGATGGGTGTTGGGGAAATCTTTTCTTTGTGAACAAGTTACGATAGTTATTGATTCACTTTTGATAGAGCGTAGTAAAATAGAGTATCAATATTGGAATATTCATAACCCAGACATACCTTTCCAATTTGTACGAAGGGATAATGGTTCCTACTATTTTTTCGGTTAAGGGATGTCTATATATATATATATATATGCCTGGACAAGTCACACAAATTGAATCTAACCCCAAAGTAAGGAAATTATATGCTCATGTTATGGGTATTAGTGAACGATTCTAATACATAGAAATACTTAAATACATACCAGAATAAATTTAATAAACACCCAGACCCGGAAATGCAGACATCTAAATGTTCATCACACAAATGCCTGCCCCCGTCGGGAATCGAACCCTGGACAAGTCTCAAAAATTGAATCTAACTTCAAAGTAAGCAAATTATATATTTGTGTTATGTGTGTTAGTCAACGATTCTAATACATAGAAATACTTAAATATATACCAGAATAAATTTAATAAACACCCAGACCCGGAAATGCAAATCATCTAAATGTTCATCACACAAATGCTTGCCCCCGTCGAGAATCGAACCCGAGCCTCGCGGTTAATCGATGTAGTTAGGCGTGCATGCTAGCCACTCGACCAATGCCCTAGTAGTAATCACCAAATTAAGGTTATTAGATTTATTATTGCAAAATAAATTAAGAAGTCCGTCAGTCACATTAAGGTGCTAGAGTTTAGTGCTGCATTAATACTACCACTTTACCTATTACTGTTCCCGTAACGTCAATACTTGCTATTGTCGTTTTTCGTATTGTAGGTCAGGGTAGCAGGGTCAGGTAGACTTGCAAACGTGATCTAAGATCCTTGCCATTAGATAGCGACACACAAAAATTGTCTATGATGTCTATAGGCAACAGCTGACTATTGTTAGCCAACAAGCAATTGCTACTCCTAAACAGTCAGTTAAAACATTACGAAAACTATTTCAAAATCAGCTGTTACGATATTTACCAATATTTTGTATTACTGTAATATACTCGTAGGTGACTCGGCTTTTTTTCTTAGGTGATGTTATTTCTGTGTAGACTAGATCACCTGCCTTATTAATTGTCTGATGATCTGTCAATATCGTAAGAGACAACCATAGTTTAAATGGATCATTATCATTGATATTTTAATATATATAGGATGTATAGTATAAAGTATCTTCACGGCCATATCGCCGAAGTGGTAAGCAGAGGTACAACTAAGGCACCCACGACTAGCCGAAGACACTAAGTCCCACAATGTGATAGGTGGCAAGCCTATCGCCAACCGGGCACATTTCCAATCCCGACCAACATTTTTTAATTAGAAAATTGGAAAAATCCAATTTTCTTTTTGTTAGCCGATTTGATTCGAACCCGGGACCTCATACAGTCAAGTCCAACACCCGGACCACTAGACCACAGAGGAGGCGAGGTGTATAGTATAAAAAACTTGAAATGCCCTATTTCAATGTCCTGACCTACAGTTGTGCTAAGTCCCTTCTTGTGAACACTCACTACACTCTTGCTGCAGCTCCAAAATGGCAAAATTCAAATTATTAATCATCAATCAAAGTATAAATGACAAACACAAGCTTACTACTGGTATTAAGATATCAATCTCCACTACAAATAAGTCTACTAGAATATGTATGCTGTATAACAATTCACTCATTTGTCCTTTTTCCATGACGCAAAAGAGGGATATTATGTTATACTTTTATGTGTGGTCATTTAGAAGAAGAGAAGAAGAAGAGTGATACAGGCTACTTTTTAGTCAGATATCTAAACAGGTTTTGCGGAAGAGACGGAGAACCTTAAATTGTGGGCATAAGAAATCATATTTTTATATTAGTAATATTAATGCGAAATAATGTTTCTTACCCTTATTTCCCATTGCAACAAAGCGATGTCATGTTTTTTATGCGTGGCGATGTGACACGGCCAACCACTAATTCATGGCCCTACCAAAGTTGAGATCATACTGAAAGCGTCAGTGTGAAATCCCGGGAGACGCGCTGCGAACGTACACAGAGATCATTATTTTATGCATATTGACCTGCTCCCTACAACTTTCTGCCTCCGTGTTCTTTGTCCAGACTACTTTTCTAAACATAGCTTTTAACAGCGTGACTACCGGCCCCCTCTATCACTCTTTACTCCTTAACTGATTACTTAACCACGCTTTAGAGAATCAACTGAATCTGATGAAGTTGTCTTCTATGTATAGACACATATTTGAAGGCACACAAGCAGACACATTTCCTGACGGTAAGAAATTCACGCCGCCTATAGACACCAAAGGTGGTAAAGGTACGTTGCCAAGTTGGAAACGTACGCAGAGAGCATTTTTTGTGCATATTGATCTGCTCCCTACAACTTTCTGCTTCCATGTTCTTTGTTCAGACTACTTTTCTAAACGTAGCTTTTAACAGCGTCACTACAGGGCCTGGGGGCTCTATCATTTTTTACTCCGTAACTGATGCCACGCTTTAGAGAACTAATTAAATCTGTTGAAGTTGCCTCCTACGAATGAAGATAGCGGGCTTAAAAGTGACATTACTTTTCGTCCCAATTTTAAAGAAAATTTAATCAATATAATACACAGTCTCCTGTTTAAAAACTTCAATTCCCACAACAATTTAGTTAATGAAGTTAAAGTATTATTGAGCAAAATTTGAGGGTCGCTTGACATATTGTTTGGGAAGTTGCTGTTGGTAATTATAGTGTACATTGTTTAGACCTTTGGGGATCTCGTTTCCTTTGAACTCATATATTTTTCAGTTGTAAGGCAGTTACGACCCGTTTTCACGGTTACCACGGGATTAGAAGTTGCCGGTAACAGTTAATCTAAAGTACCGTAAAAAGTTCATCGAATTAATCAGAAAAGTATATGAAATTGTAAAATGAGGGAAAGAGGAAGCAAAATAAATTATTAATGATCATTTTTTTAAACTTATTTTAATATTATTGTAGTATTTTTTTTAAACTATTACAACCAGACACGGATATAACTAGGTACTATTTTTTCTATGTTATAGGAAGGCAAACAAGCAGACGGATTTCCTGATGGTAAGAATTTCACGCCGCCTAGAAACATTAAAGATGACAATGGTGCGTTGCCAACCTGAGGTCAAGATGTTAGGCCTCGAGCAAAAGTAAGTTTACGGCTACCTTACCCTCCGAATCGGGACACGTCATGGCGTTGTGGCGGCAGGAATAGGTAAGGCGGTGGTACCAATCCGGGCGAGTCGCTGTGAAACTCTACCACTTAGTCAGATGTCACGGTGTTAGTGATGATAAGCCTATGCTCGCCTTTAACGAGCTGCCTGGCAAGAAAGGCAGATGGTCTATTCTGCAAAGGAGCCCGGACCAACACGCGGAGATTTAAGTTATGCGCTTTACTTTTAAATTGGCTGATCTAATCTAAGTTGAAGCGAAATGATTAATTACGTAATAGATTCGGATTTCCGAATCTTGACGAATATGACCGAAGCGCATGATTTAAATAGTACTACTATAATTTCTTTTTGTTTTGGTGGGAGTCCAAGAATGGTTTTTTGCATTTACTTTGGCGCGTCAGGTGATGATGTAATCTAAATATGGGAGATACCCTGCACCCTGAGATGGTGAAACATCTACATTTTTTATAAAATCTCTACGTAATCTCTCAATACTCTCTGCCAACCGAGTAAGGGACTTGGCTTGAAGATGTGTGTGTATGTAAATATAAATCTCTACGTGACGAAATATTGAATACCACAAGACATCTAAGTCACGATTTCTTTTGTGGGGATATCTTGTATCAGATGTACTGAATATTGTCTAAAAATTTGAGCACCTTCTTTGGAAAGACCTTAGGGCTTCTAGACGGTTGCAAACACTGGTTGTAAATGAAGGTTTGCATCCATGCCGTTTCCGTTTCTTCTTCTGTGTGACTAGGTTTGGAAACGGTGGTAGTTTTACGGTAGTCAGGGTTAAATTTAATTATGGTTTTAAAATTTTTGGTAATAAATAATGAAACCAGTTATGAATACAAATAATTAGCAGCAATAGTATATGTAATTACATAATATTTTTATACATTATTTGCACACCAAAATATGGTAGAATATGTTGATATAGGTACTTAAATATTTTTGTAACTCATTTACACACACATTCCGCAAATAAATAATTTTCTTTCTTTTTTTTCGTGTCCACCGTAGATTTAATCCAAATTTCATAATATTCGGATGTTGGAAATAAAGTTTCTCCAAGAATACTTTTGTTGGAAGGCATGTTTACAACAGTCTGGAACCAGCTTAAAAAGAAGCGTTTTCTATCTCATTTTTTTAATAAAAAAAAAACTCGTACAAGTACGGTGGCTCGTAAACTATCCATAGTAAATATTATAAACCTCACTCTCACGACTCAGTACTTTTACGATAGGACTCAAAGATGTCAATAATGTTTTAATCAATATGCTTAAGTCGCCTCTGTGGTCTAATGGTTCAAGTATTGCACTTAACTGCATGAGGTCCCGGGTTCAAATCCCGGGTCGGGCAACAAAAGGAAAACTTTGGTTTTCCAATTTTCTAATAAAAAAAAAATATTGCTCGGGATTGGATATGTGCCCGTTTGGCGATAGGCTTGTCACCTATCACAGTGTGGGACTTACTTTCTTCGGTTAGTCGTGGGTGCCCTGGTTGTGCCCCTACCTACCTCTTCGGAGATATGGGCGTAGCCGGCAGAAGTGAAAACTTGAATATTAACGTTGTGCATTTTTTGATATTTTGGAATGGTTAGGGAATAATTTCACGAATTGCATTAATTATCAGTATGAAAGTACTACCATTTATGTGTTAGAAGACAATATCAATTTATTGCGCTATCGTACACAATAATGAAACACGAAAATTCGCGCAAGTGCCCTGCGCCGTCTAAACGAAACAGCACGCGCAGGTATACATTTCCGCCCCGCCGTAGAAAGAGAGGGGCATACTTCCTCTCCTACGTCGCGCCGGCTGTTTACTTTTCATCCGTCTTACGAATTGTCGATCAGGTCACGTGTCCTGACGGGAGTTTAGAAGTTTTTACCCATTCCAAAAAAGTGCGCAACCACTTAAAAACTTTCAACCTTTTAACAGATGATATCAGATTATTCTACAAGTGTATTTAGAATATATGATAAAAACCTGTAAAGTCCTTTTAACTAATTCCAAGAAAGACGTTCCCAATACGACAGTATGTTTTTTTATGTTTGGTAATGCGCTTTTTTTAGCTAATAACAAACCAATTTTGTTGGTTCTTTATTACAAAAATAGGTCACAATTCTTAGGTAGTTAGGTCTGATATTAATTTTGCCATGATCCGAATAGTGGTTTTTGAGTTAGAAAAAGAGGTGTTTTTCATTTTTACTGTAAGGTTTTTACTTTCATGTCTTTTGTACCTTTGTAACACAATAACAAACCGATTTTGATTAATCTATTCTCAAAAGGTAGGCTATTCTCAATCGCTACGAAGCGATTTCATAATAATTTTATTATTATCCGACAAGCGGTTTTTTATTTTTTTATTTTACGACGTCGTCAACACCGACAAAAAATTATGCATATTAATTATGAAGTTGTCAAGAAAGAAAAAAAATATTGGATTATGACCTACCTTTCGAACAAATAATCGTTAAAATCCGTTTGTTATTCGCGGAACAAATATACAAAAAATAAAAACGAAAAAACTGCTCTACTTCTTTAAACTAAAAGAATAAGAATTAATTTTAATTTCAACATCTTGGAATCATTTTGCAATTTCCCAAAAGAAAATATTAAAACGCGACATATTACCTTACAAAATAATAATTAAAATCGTTTTTTTTTCATTATTATTGCGTATACATGTCTATCTTGACGACATTATTAATAATTACATTATAATAAATCTCGATACCGATGAAAACGAATGTTTTTAAACTAATAGCTACAAAATTCATGCACACATTTTGAGATGGCCAACCTGGTACTCGAACCTTAGCCTTATCAAATATTGGACAGTGTTTTGTTCTATTAATATCCGGTTAGGCAAATGTAATGTCAATAATATGCAAAATAATATGTCGCTCATATGCGAAGAAACATCGAAATAATATATCAATACGTTACAAACGACCTTGTTTGTTATTTAACTTTGTATGTTAGTTCCAAGTACATATAATTATTGGTATGCACATGGTTTATCGTTTATTTTGTGATATATCCTTTAATAATAACATATCGTTAGTGTTTTATTATTATGTATAAATCAAAGTTACGAAGATAAAGAAATCCACATGATATAAATGCGAAAGTATATCACGCTTTCACGGATAAACCGCTAGAATGATTTTGGTATAGTTTAATATAATAATTTAAAATTAGAAAATACGAGTTCAAAAATAAGTTACTTTTTGCAAACCCAAAAGAATAGTGGTGAATTGAATTTGGTTTTTTCCCGCGTTGGTCCGGGTTCCCTTGCAGAAAAGACCATCTGCCTTTCTGCCAGGCAGCTCGTAAAAGCGAGAATAGGCTTACCGTCACTAAAACCGTGTCTTACTAGGTGGTAGAGTTTCGCAGCAATTCGCCCGGATTGGTACCACCGCCAATATAAATATCTATGGACAAATTACATGAACTGATTCACGCACAACCTGTTTTCTTAAACCAAAAAAAACAGGTTTTTTTTAAACCACGTATATAATAACTAGCAGCCCGATAAATTCGCAACACGTATAAACTTCTACGTTTAAATGCATATAAGCCTTTCTCTTCAATGACACTATCTATTTAAAAAGAACTGTAAAAAATCTATTGCACAGTTTTATATATAATACATAGGGACAGACAGTGAAAAGACTTTGTTTTATACTATGTAGTGATAATAGCAAATAATAAAAAATGACAAAATCCATGGACTTGCCATACGGGATCCGACATGTGGGGTTGACTTAACAATGATAGTCCCGAAAGTTGTGTCAGTAAACGGTCTAATGGCGAAGAGTCTCAACCAACACTAGAGACTCTCGCTGCACTGCTGGATAATGGGGCGGAGTCAGAAGGCAGCAATTGATTGCTTAGTAGTAGGACCACTGTTTTATTTTCTTATAACTATTTCTAACAGTTTGAAACGAACTTTTAAGTCAAAAAGTCAAAAGTAATTTATTCTGTGGCTTTAAGTATTACGCTGATGATACAAAATTGGTCTCTAAAACCTGCAGGGTAGGAGTTTATGTTAATATTTTTAATATTTCTTTTATAACTAAGACCAACATCTCTGGGACTCTATTATTCATGTTTAAATTTGATATTTTTTTATGCTAATTGCATAATAAAAAAAAAGTATCTTCACGCTCATATCCCCGAAGAGGTAGGCAGAGGCACAACCAGGGCACCAACGACTAGCCGAAGATACTAAATCCCACAATGTGATAGGTGGCAAGCCTTTCGCCAACCGGGCACATATCCTATCCCAAGCAAATTTTTTTTTTATTAGAAAATTGGAAAAACCAAATTTTTCTTTTTGTTGCCCGACCCAGGATTCGAACCCGGGACCTCATGCATAATCAGAATTAGAATATTCAGAATCAGAATTATCATCAGAATGTTTATTCATTTGAACCATACAAGTGGTATTTGTGCGCGTCGACATTTTTATAAATTACCACCGGATCGGAATATACCTACATAAACTTTGAAAACAAGAAAGAATAACAAGAGAGAATAAACGGTAATAATAAGTAAATATCCTCAAATAAATAGCACAAAGTGATGTAGCCCCAAAGTAAGAAAATGATGTGCTATGGATGATACTTCATGATACCGATACATAGAAATAGTTTAACAGATATATCTAATGTATGAAATTCTCGTATCGCAGTGTGCGTGATTGAACTCCTCCGAAACGGCTTGACTAATTCTCATGAAATTTTGTGAGCATATTAAGTAGGTCTGAGAATCGACCAACATATATTTTTCATACCTCTAAGTGATGAAGGTGACTCACCCCAATTTTTTTTAGTAAAATGACATTAAAAATGTAGAAATGGATCAAGTGTTTTCGCTCCGCAACATTGTAGAGAAGCATCTGGCTGTTGGTCAGAAGGTTTTCTGCGGTTTTGTGGATCTCGAAAAAGCGTTTGATAGGGTTGTACGTAAGGAACTTTGGGTCATTTTGCCAGATTATGGGATAGTCGGGTCCCTGCTGCGTGCGGTGCAGTCAATGTATTTAGACTGTAAAGCATGCGTGCGGATGGATGGCAACATATCGCCTTGGTTTGATGTTAATATTGGCGTCAAGCAGGGATGTGTGTTGTCAGCGCGCTTGTTTATCTTATATTTGGACAAATTTCTTCAAAGGTTAAGATCATTGAATGTTGGAATGTGTATGGGTGACCAAGTTGTGAACTGCCTGCTTTATGCAGATGATGCTGTACTTTTGGGCTCTACACCATCTGAGCTGCAAACACTGGTCACAGTTATGGAAGGAGATTGTAAAGAAAGGGGCTTACATTTGAATGCGATGAAAACCAAAATAATGGCGTTTGAAAGAGACGTAGCCAGAACGGATGTAAGAGATTTGGTTGATGATGTAGTGCTGGAACAAGTGAATGAAATTGTATATCTTGGTTGTGCTTTTACCGCGGATGTAAAGAGGAGAGTGAGTGCAGGGAATAATGTGAACGGAGCGTTGGGTAAGCTATTCCAAAGCGAGGTTTTGAGTCAAAAAGCTAGACTCGCTTTGCATAACTCTGTGCTTATTCCAACGTTACTGTATGGAAGCGAGAGTTGGGTATGTCAGAAAGAGCATGAAAGTAGGATAAATGCGGTTGAAATGAGAGCACTACGGAAAATCTGTGGTGTAACGCTCGCTGACCGCATTCGTAACAGTGAGATCCGAGAAAGAGTGGGATTGAAAGAAAGTGTTGGTGTTAAAATGCGAAAGGGCATGCTCCGCTGGTTCGGTCATGTGGAAAGAATGACAGATGAAAGATTGACAAAGCAGATATACAATGCGAATGTGGATAATATGTAGGTACCCGGGGAGACCAAGGCTAAAATTTTACGGTCAGATCAATCGGATATTATCCGAGGGTGGTGTCAAGAGTCTCCGAAACCGGCGTGTTTGTATAAAAAGGGTTATGAATGTGAAGGAAGCAAGACAGGTTTGTCAGGATCGTGAGGTCTGGCACTCGATACTCTCTGCCTACCCCGTAAGGGACTTGGCGTGAAGATATGTATGTATGTATGTATGTAAAAATGTAGCAGAACAACGTCTGCCGGGACAACTAGTATGTATATAAAACTCTCTTATCACAATGTTAGTTACCGTACTCCTCCGAAACGGTTTGACGGATTCTCATGAAATTTTGTGAGCATATTGAGTAGGTCTGAAAATCGACCAACATATATTTTTCATACCCCTAAGTGATGACGGTGACTCAACCCAATTTTTTGAAGTGAAACTTCTTTAGAATCGTTGTGATTTCAAAACGGGTGCAACAGAAAAGCGACAGGTAAGAGAGACAAATATATATTCCTCTCACTTTTTGCAGGTAAGAGACAAATATATATTCATCTCATCCTTTTGTCGGTTTACTCAAGTTTCACTTCTATCGTGTGTGAATCGCACACACACCTTTTTTTACTAAAATCCCATTAAAAATATAGCAGAACAACATCTGTCGAGTCAGCTAGTAATATATAATAGGAAAGAAATGCAGACACGCAAATGTTTATCAGACAAATATCTTCCCCGGCTGGAATCGACGCGATCCTCGCGATAAGTTTATGAAGTTAGACGTATATGCTAATCCCTTGACCAAAGAGACGGTCATAATGGTCTGGGTGTTTTATCATATTCAGGTATTAAGGTACTGCAGTATTTTTTTAACTGCAGTAAGTTTTTTAACTTATACAATTAAATAACAAGATATAATTTAAGCAAGTAAGTATTGCACTAAAACTGCGAAAATCCGACTTCGATTTAATAAACAAAAATTTAAAAATGTCCTCAATTTTCCTAGAATTTCAATGTCAGATCTAGACTTGACATCGTGGAAGTACGTTCTTTCAAATACAAAAAAATCGAGTCAGAAATGACGAAGAAATCGATTAATATACACATAAATTCCGCGATTCCGATCCGGTGGTAGTTTAAAAAAAATGTCGACGCGCACATATACCACTTGTATGGTTCAAGTGAATAAAGATTTTTCTGATTCTGATTCTGATAAAAATCGAATAACACACAACGTCCTCCTTTTTCGAAGTCAAAAACAGAAAATTATTCTTCTCTCACTTAATAAAAATATAATATTACACGTTGCATTCGAATATTTAAGGCCAAGGAAGAGAGGAAAGTGTTTTCCTTGGATTACAGAGGTCAGAAGGCCGTTGTCTTGGTGAAATTGAATAATATTATGATTACTTTTTTGCGACGTCGCCCAAGGGTCCGCTCACAATATAAAGTTATTCTTAAGTCTACAGAAAAAATAAACTCTTGAGACAAAATAATCTAAAACAGGACTAGGATGCGCGCATAAGCAAAAAAATATGATATATACATACACATAATTATATATTTATGTGTATCATATGTTTTGAATATTTCTTTAATCTTTAAGTTTGAGTTACCACTAGAAAACCACTCGACCCGTTTTCATTTTTTTTTTTCAGTTTAAGCTGTTTGAAAAAAAAAATTAAATAATATAAAAATATAATTTAATGTGAAGAGGTACTGTGCAAAGTTTAATATAATAAACACTTTGTAGTAGAGGTAGTAGTGAATTATTAATAATTTAAATGCACCAAAAATTCTAAAAAGCAACTTTAATTTCAATATGATGACATCTTATTTTTCAAAAAAAGATGATTGTTCATTATTTGCCTTGGATCCTTGGATTTCATTAGATCCCGACTTAGTGGCGAGGGTGATTTAAAAACCAACTCTCAAATGACGGAGAAACCACTAACATAAAACAACATTGTATAAGTGACAAACATATAATCTGTTTTGAAACCACTTAAAAATAATTTATTTGTACAAAGTAAAGATAATTAAATGTCAATGTAGTGGTCCTGGTAATATTGTTATAGCAATAACACTGGTTATAACTTAATAAAGCAATCGTGACTTAGTGGAATTTAGATAATACTGTAATAACTAGAGAATATCCTTTAAATAATTAATATCACGTGATACTTCGTTAAAGTAACATAAAATGGCGACGTTATGAAATCACTTTGCTCAGATTTTGTGTTTAAAGATAATTAATCTTAAAAAATTTTGCTCGAGATTGAATATATGCCAGGTTGGCGATAGACTTGCCAGCTATCACATTGTGGGACTTAGTTTCTTCGGCTAGTCGTGGTTGCACTGGTTGTGCCTGTGCCAACCTCTTCCGGGTTATGAGCGTAAAGACACCTTTTTGTAAATGTTCATTAACCCTCGACAAAACCTGTTTGTAGTTAAAGTAGATAATGACCATCTCGAATACATTAGCTTTTAAACAAAAAACTGTGTCGCAAACGGTACATTCGTTAAGGAATTATGATGCCACAGACACACATATACATACACAAATACGTCAAAGTTATAACACCCTTTTTTCCGCTTGATTTTAAAAAACAGTTTAATGATTCACAATTTAAAAGGCAACTACAAAACTTATATAGTAAGGAATAATTATATGTAGAGCCAAAATCATTGCAATTGTACAAAGAAAACAGTTCGGGTAGATATTATATACTACATGCATGCAGATATAAATAAAAGTGATCAA
Organism: Calephelis virginiensis; assembly: GCA_002245475.1. Lineage (NCBI taxonomy): Eukaryota > Metazoa > Arthropoda > Insecta > Lepidoptera > Riodinidae > Calephelis > Calephelis virginiensis. The sequence continues at coordinate 51,949 of NJDC01002815.1, read as the reverse complement.
GTGCCAGTCGGACTTGCCGTGAATGGTTCCGTAGCAGCAAGTATCATACTAAAAAAATCCTTTAATTGAGTACAAATGAGAGGTGAGGTAATAACTAGAACAGATCAAAAGATTAGGTATTTTTGGAGACTAGGCCGCACCTAATCCAATTTTCGCAAGACAGTCCATCTAGTCATCCCTATTCGCTCGATGACAGCGTTTACGCGTATCGCGTACAGCACTCATTCGTTCATATTATTCTGTCTCACTCAAACGTGTTGTGCTTTACATCTGCTATCTTACTCTAGTCAGGTGGAAACGAGACAACGCAATAAATTATAAAGGTCATATTTGTTAACAAAATTAAATAAAATCTCTTAAATACGCCAACTTACGAACTATTAGTATTGCACTCATGATTAGTATTATGCTGCATTTGTAAGTTAACAGTCCTAAGCCTGTTCAAGTGTGAGGGAGAGATTTTACTTTAATGACCAATGATCTCATCTATTCTTCCTAGACTTGATACGTACAGGACTCGCAACGTGTACCTATCATAGTCGATACATTAAACCGCTGTTAGCAGCCGCGTGTGATTACACACCGGCCGTAAACGTGCCCGCCAAACTTAGAAGACCCCGTCACGTGCTATCGGGTCCTCCGGATCCAATAACCGCTACAAACACGAGCCTCCCTCCCAACACAAACTCACAAGACACTACACCGCACCGTCGCCGCCGGTCTCGGCGACGAAGATCTCTTTTGTGCCCGGGGCCTAAAGCTGAGCGAAGAGCCGCCACTATTCCTCCATCAAGTCCACCCAGCAACCAGAACGCAGCACCAAGTTGAGGTACGGTCTCCCGGGAGACAACTCTTGCTGCTGGCGTTGTAGTGAACAGTCCGATCCATCTAAATAATGAAGTCTCGGGATTAGCACTCTGCTCAGCCTATAAAGCCCGGTGAAGTTGTAAAAACCGCGAGGTTGGAAACATATTAGTCATTCAAAAAAAGTCGATACTAGGTGGGAGTAGGTGGAATAGGTATATAGATCACGTAGTTTTAAGGACTAGGAACAGGTGGACTTGGTCTTAAATTTACCTAGTGCAACCCATCTCTATTTCAAATACGGTGGTTGCGGTTTACGTCACTGAATTCGTGAATTACATCCTTAGAAATACGTCTGCTAACTCGGAGGCTCAATAAAACTTCTGCAATCATCTATCAACGCGTGTTAATTATTACAAATATTAAAGACATAACCCCTTACTAGTAAAATTACGCGCCTGTTGGTCTCGTGTGTAACTTCATTTTGTGTGAGCAAAATTGAAGTTACATACCAGATCAACGGGCGCGTAAGTTTTATTATTAAAGAGGATTATGTACTCTTATATTAAACGGATTATAATTTGCGATTCTAAACTGCACAGTGTCATGTTTTGACAGCGAGGTACAACTATATTAAGTATTGGTGTTACAGTACCTATTAAAAAAACTACTTACTAGATCCCGTTCAAACCAATTTTTGGTGGAAGTTTACATGGTAATTTACATTATTTATAATTTTTAGTTTTAATGTCTCTAATTTACATTTATTGTTATTTTTCTAACTTTATATTAAAATCTTAATACGGCTTACAGAATATATCTACTTACCAAATTTTAACAGTATAGCTATTTTAACAGTATTTCCGAAACTGTATTTCGAAAAAAGTGGCTGTGATGTACAGACGGTCAGACAGACAGACATGACGAATCTGAAATATATCTATCCCTAAAAACGTCGCTTTCGATGACAGGTAGCTAGTGGATGCGTTTCCGAGATGGTAGGTCGAGCTACGAGTTCTTGCGAGGTATTTTTATCTCTCTGTCCTTATATCACAGACATTTTATTCCCGAATGATTAGGTATATAGACAATTGAAACTTGACTTAAATATATTTTTGTAAACTGCTTGATGATTTTTATTCAAAATAAATACAATTAAAGGAAGGTGCTCCCCACACGTAAAATTAAAATCACTGTTTTTTCATGAAACCTGTACATAATCTTTTTCAGACTTTCAAAAATGACATTTTTTCTCAGCCACTGTTTTAAAGGCTAAACATGTCAGAAATGCTAAAATGTGTTTTCGCTTTTTACGAGAGTGAATAATCTAAAAAAAAAATTAGATGACAGCGTCTATTTTTTAAATTTTTCATTAAATAATATAGACTTTAATAAACCCTTTCAAGATGATGTCATCAGTTTTTAAGACACAGAACATACTTAGCTATTCAACTCTGTTATCTATAAACATTTGAAAAACAAAACTATCATGAAATAAAGTACCTTAAGGATAATCCAGTAAAATACAGACACAGACACAGACAGACAGGAATTCTTAAGGCGGCGGATCCTTAAGCGAGTAAGCAATATTTATTGAGTTATTGGGATTCACATAATATTGTAATAAATTTATGTGAATATGAATAATGTTATGGGTTTCTTTAAAATACTATAAAATGTTTATCAAGAAATAGTTATGCTCGTGTTTTAAATGTTTTGCATTTAAGCTATTATCATAATTATTCGTAAGCTACCTACCTATCAGAAATTAATACAGTTTTAAATAGGGAAAATCCTTAAGTTACTTTTAACACCCATCTGAATTACCTGTATTTAATACCAACTGTATCTGCAACTTCGTTTGCGGGTGTTCCAATAAATGCTAACACGATTTAACTTAGTAAATAAGATCCATCACAATAGGCATACAAACTTTGGCATTCATAATAATATTAGTATAGTTGGAATTTATAAAGTCCGAATACCAGCATAAGATGGCATGTCTTCAAATTCACGTCTACTTTATATTACGGATTTCGAGTTACATGGTCCCTTTATACTGAATGCTGTTATGTCTGTAATTTCTAAACTAAAAACTTATTATTTGGCAAATATTATGTGACACATACTACTGTAAAAAATTAATTAATTTGGAATACGCATTGATGAAACAAAGCCCAATTTACATTATGATTTTTAGTCCTTTCCTATGGAAACCCTTTTAGTGAACAGGGAGAACGTAGCCTATAATTTTTCTCAGAACATAAGGTATCTAACCTGACAAATTCTGTTATGTTCTATCTTGTAGATTCGACGTAAATGGCGGTTGGGATCATGGACGTATATAAGG
>NJDC01002815.1:36133-48768 GCA_002245475.1 Calephelis virginiensis | reverse complement strand
AGTCGCAGGCAATGTTAAATTTCTAAATAATAGATTTAATTGGCGTGAGAGCTTTTTTTTTTAAATGAAATATACATATAAACCTTCCTCTTCAATTAATCTATTTAAAAAAAAATCGCATCAAAATCCGTTGCGTAGTTTTTAACATTTAACCACACAAAGGGATATAGGGACAGAGTAACTTTGTTTTATTCTATGTAGTGATAAGTGAAAAAATAATACATGTCTTTAAGACACAATAAATTGGCATCATTGTAAAAAACTTAAGGTTTGGGTTTTCGAAATAATATTTCATCTATTTTTTTATGATATCAGAAGGCAAACAAGCAGACGGATTTCCTGATAGTAAGAATTTCACGCCGTCTAGAGACACCAAAAGGTGGTAATGGTGCGTTGCCAACGGGCTACCTTACCCTCCAAACCGGAACACGTCATGACGTCATAGCGGCAGGAATAGGTAAGGCGGTGGTACCAATCCGGGTGAGTCGCTGCGAAACTCTACAACTTAGTCAGATCTCAACGTGTTAGTGACGGTAACAGCCTATGCTCGTCTTCTTATTTTATTAATACTAGCTATTACTATAGCTTTATCCGTCTTTTATCAGAAAATATTCCTGCAGTTTCCTTATAGATAGATTCAACCATTTATACTAAGAGTTACTTTGTGTTTAATTTCAGGTACAGACTAGTGCACAAAAATTTAAAAAAACATTCAAAATGTGTTCTGCTTCCAATTTTTATCCGATTTTTAAAGACACTGCTATTTATGTTTAATATGAAAGTAATCAATTTGTTCTTGAGATCTGGACCAATCATAACTTTTTTCGAGGTAGTCATTTCAACCAAGTCTGGACCTGGTGTGGAATCCAAAGAAAGCCAAAAAAGTACTACATTTTTGTGTACTTCAGAAGACATAATTATTAAAATTTAAGTCAGTCTTTTATAGTTTTATAGCTCTTTAATTTAGTCTTCTAGATTTCTTTCTTTCTGATCATTTCAATTGTACAAGGTTTAGTCTTCTATAAACTTGTTTTATGTTTATAGCTTTATGTTAAAAATAAATAATACGTAAAATAACATAATAATATGTTAATAGGAGTAAAAATTACGTTAGGGGATTCTTTAAAACGCCATTAAATGGCATCAATTTAAAATAACCCTGTTCGGGTTTTCTTTATGTATCTACACTAATTAGATAATAAGCGATATATGATTCTTTGATTAAACAGAAATTTCCGTGTCTGAGTCAGACAGTTAAAGGTGGTAAAATATTATTAAACGAAACATAACATTACGTCTTCTGAATTTTATTAGTACTTTTTTATTTCATTTATTTTAACTTAAGCTTACATCTAGATTTCTTTACCACACTAATCAAAGAACGAAAAAAAATCACAAAAACAGGATTCAAACCTGCACCTATTTTGTCTTAAGCCGGCAAATCTCTAACCATTGGAGGTACTGAGAATTCAATTCCTGTTTGGCCGCCTCGTTGGTCGAGTGGCTATGGTACACGCCTAAGTACACTGACCAACCGATAGGCTCGGGTTCGATTCCCGACGGGGGCAGGCATTTGTGTGATGAAAATTTTGATGTCTGTATTTCCAGGTCTGGGTTTTTATTTAATTTACTTTGGCAACTATTAAAGTAATTCTGTGTATTAAAAACGTTGACTAACACCCATAGCAGAAGAATATAATTAGCTTACTTTGGGGTTAGATTCAATTTGTATAATTTGTCAAGGGAAGATGTAATTTTCTGTGGCAAATTTTCCCTTCTTACAGCGGATAGTTATGTCCTATAGATTTACAGTATAGTACACAGTACAGTACTATATAATAAGTTATAAAAGTGAAATTGTCCTATAGATACACAACACTATTAAATGAGTTTGATAGATGCAATTCCCATCTTATAGTGGTCATAACTTTAGTTTCACTAAAAGTAAGGTTTTTTTCTGTCTTTGAAATTTGTCACAAGCACAGGGCAAGAGATAAAATTAAAATAAATGTGTGATTGCTTTTTAAATGGAGGGAGATCGTTTCAAAGACGAGCAACCTCAACGTTTAATGAATTTGAAACTAAGTTAGTGCGATGTAGGGTATGTAAATAGTAAGGGAGTTAGGTAATAAAACATGCCATATAATGACACATTTTCAATAGCATACATCCAAAAGGTCTTTATAGAAGTATTGTCATAAGAAGGAACAAACGTTCCTCAACTTAGCATGCACTGTGTTTTTAGTAAGTACTAGATACCAAGCTTCAGTCATTCGAAAAAAATATCCCCGTATAGGAAACCCAGACCAGGATTTTCAGTGTAGAATTTCTCATACTATTTTGTGGAATCTGTTTTAGATTGCTCAATTCGTGCAGATCATACAAGTGGTACATATGTGCGACGTGAATATTGTAAAACTGCCACCGAATGCGAATTAAAGCCTCACGCAGCATTCCGTTAAAGTAGAGTCTAGGTTAAGGACCGAAACACAAAATCGCGTTGCGGCGCCATGCCGCTAGAATCGGCAGCAGCGTCACTGCCGATTGTACCGGCGTGGCACCAGAGTTGGGCAAAATGTAATCAGATTAATGATTAAGGATTGTGATTACATTTTGTAATCTTCAATCATGATTACAGATTACAGAAATTAATCAAGAAAGTAATCGTGTCGGTGATTAATGATTATTAGTTTGTAATCGTTATTTTGATTACTTTTTTTGATAACTCTTTTGACAAAAGCATATTAACTACATATAGAAAATCGAATAATAAAATTAATATTAATTATATCATAACATAAATTATACTTATTTTTGATCAGTCTCAGAAATTACACTTTTTTATTTATAGTTAATTTACTAAATAAAATAATAAAAATAAATAATGAAGTAATCAAAAATTATTTGTTTGTGTACTTTTTGGAGCTTATATTAGATTCACCGTTTGTTAGTCCGGGATTCTTAGTGGAATAGACCATATTCTGCCTTCCTGCCACGCAGCTCGTAAAAGGCGAGCATACGCTTACCGTCACTAGCACCGTCATTATGGCGGCAGGAATAGGTAAGGCGGTGATACCAATCCGAGCGAGTCGCTGCGAGACTCTACCACCTAATCAAATGTCACGGTGTTAGTGATGGTAAGCCGGGCAGGAAGGCAGATGGTCTGTTCTACAAAGGAGCCCGGACCAATACGGGGAAAAATATAACATAATCATATAATCAGATTACTGATTATTGTAATCAAAACTAACGATTACAAATGTAGTCATGATTGAAATTAATCTAGATTAAAAGTAATCATGATTAATGTGATCATGATTAATTTCAATCAGATTATTAATCTGATTACAAAAGTAGTTGATTACGTCCAACTCTGCGTGGCACTATTTATTTATTTTAAACACAGCAAGATATTTTTATTGACAAATAAACAAATAACATGGTCCATGGTAGACACATGTCAATGAGGCCGCAACGCCGCAACTCGCTTAATATATGTTTTGACCCTTATCAGGACATTACCAACAAAAACACTGCATCTTTCTTATTTCTGTAGCCATAATGACATTGTCATGTTCCGGTCTGGAGGGCAGAGCAACCGGTAGACTTGAACGATTGGCCCAACACTCTGGCCACAGGACAGCGATGCACATATAACATCTATGGTGCCTATAAGCTGCAGTTATTTATTATTTTTAAAGCCATAACATTGGCCTACAGAAACAAATTTTTGCTTTGGTGCAGCTCTGTTCGCATCTGTCGTCGGTAAAGTAGGTAAAATGAATTACATTGTTGCTACTCGTAGATATCAGCTGACAGCTCTAGTTTACCTACAATTATTCTCACTTTAACTTTTCTGGTTTTATTCGAAATTAGTCCGTATTACAGTTACTTTTATGACATTAATAGTATAAATTATCCAGGACAATCTCACTCTAAAAATCACTTAATAAAACCTTAATGTATAATTTCCAAATAAATTAATACTTTTTCTAAAATATATCTTTCTTTTAGATTTTGGAACACGAGCTAATATGAAAGAGTGACTAGATTTCTCGTATTAGCTCACCCATATATACCCAAAATCAGGAATAAAATCTTAGGCACCAAAATGAGTGTAGGCCAGTGTAGTGACAGTGTCATGTTCCGGTCTGGAGTAGGCTTATATAATATTCCTAACTTCTTAATAGTCTCTCAATACGCAAAAACTCTTAGTGCCTATAGGCCGCAGTTGTTTCATATCATCAGCAAATCCGTGTATTTGTTTGCTGTCTTATACTTGGTGGTAGCTGGTAGACTTGCACAATAGACCTAACATCCTGGCCGCAGGGCAGCGGCACACTTATAATAGTTATGGTATCTATAGGCCACCCTTGTCTCTTTACCGTCAAGAGAGCCGTGAGCTTGTTCGCTAAACTCTTACATAAAAATTAAATATAAAAACACCGTCGCATTGTAGACAATTAGAAAAAAAAATAAATCCTTAAGTATTATTATCTCAAATGCCACTGGTGATCAATACTTAATATACAATTTATATGGGACCACCACGAAGGGTAGGTCACCTTTCGAAAAAGGAATTATGAAATCGAGTGGTAAGTTGATGGTGGTTGTTTGTATTTTAAGTGAGCTTAAATTGTAAAACTATTGACACTGGTGGTAATTTTGTTGCGCACTCACTTTCAGTTAACGCTATCTTCTTTACATGAGAGCAATAGAAAGAGACAAAACACTTTTAGTGCTGTCAAATTAACCTGTACACGACATTTCACAAACATCACTATTTGACATGTCCGGACTAATCTGACATGTCTAAAGTGTTCCATCTCGTTTGTTTTTCTTTCATTTGAAAAAGACAGCAGGCATTTAAAATAACTTTAGTTTGTGAACAGCAGAATCACTACTAATCAAATAAATATAATATTGCTGTGCAGTAGCGTACCTGGATGGATACCATTTCTGCTACCACGGCGTTAATTCTCACTATTATTTAGACCCGTACTGAAGGTTATAGGGTTAAACCGAGGCCTTCTTATTGATAAATATGGATTAACGTAGTAATGAAATTAACATATATATCTTCACGCCAAGTCCCTTACAGGGTAGGCAAAGAGTATCAAGTGCCAGACCTCATGGTCCTAACAAACATGTCTGGCTTCCTTCACATTCATTACCCTTTTCATACAAACACGAAGGTTTCGGAGACTCTTAACATCACCCTCGGATAATATCCGAGTGATCTGATGGTGGTCTTCAACGTAAACCCTGGTCTTCCGGGTAACTACATCCATCCTTAAAATTAAGTTTGTATTATAGTCTGTATCACATTATAATTAAGACTGTATACTACGAGGTTGAACCTGGTAGTACTTTACTCCGTGTTTACTTATAAGAAGGATGGTGTTTAGAGGTGAAGGTGGTCTCACCATTAGCAGTGCTGCGGCTGCCACGTTTTAGCTTTATATGTGAAACCTTACAAATTCTTTACATCTATACTAAACTGTCCATCTATCTGTTACGCTTTCACAATACAATTCTGGATCGATTTTGATGAAATTTTATTTGATTATAGTTTAATACCAAAGAAGCAATATATATTACTTTTTATATAAAATCGACTCTTCAATATTTTATTACTACCATTATAGCTAAAAAGCTTTAATAGTGTATAAGTTCATTCCTTAAAGGTCGGCAACGTATCTGTGATACTCCTGGTGTTGCGGATGTCCGTGGGCTGCTGTGATCACTTTCCATCAGGTGACTTGCTCGTTTGCCTCCTCTTGTATAAAAAAAATAAATGTTTGTATAAAAATTATGTTAAAGTTTCCGAAGTACAGATTCCACGCCGACGAAGTCGCCGGTAAAGAGCTATAACGGTGGTAATTTCATTGGCTACTAATTAAACTAATTTCAAGTTATCGCTATGTTTTATTAACGATAATAACAGAAAGGGACCAAACACATTTAGTGCTGTCAAATTAGTTTCTGCAAGCCATTTTTTAAACTGGGATAACATTAATTAAAAACGCGATAAATTGACTTGTCTGATCTAATCTGACATGTCTAAAGTGTTTCATCTCTGTTCTTATTGTTTCATTAGAAAAAGACAGGACTTAAAATAAGTTTAGTTTGTGCGAAAAACTAGTATCTAATAAAAAAACCCAAGTATACGTTTGTGCAGTAACATTCCAGTTATTTCCCAAGAGCTGTAAAGCTTAGGCGACAGACATAACTATAACTAATCTAAGGAAGACTCCATCCATCCTTTGGGACTGGCATCAAGAATCAATTGCTAAGTGCTGTTGGAAGCAAATCGAAATTTCACAGTGATGGTTAATACATACTGTAATATATGTTTTACCCCACTCAACACAAATGATGGTAAAGTATTTTACAGCGTATGTATGTTTGTTCTTGTGTGACTTTAAAATTAAAACACATGGACTACTTTGACAATCGACAAGATTTATGCCTGTTACCTTTACGGTCATTACCATGACATAGAACATCTTCTGTTCTACTTGGCGAGCATAGGTTAAGTACGTTGTTTCCAAAAAAACCAGTAGAGATTAAAAAAATATCTTCATGCCCATATCCCTGAAGAAGGATGCAGAGGCACAACCAGAGCATCCACGACTAGCCAAAGACACTAAGTCCCACAATGTGATAGGTGGCAGGCAAGCCTATCGCCAACCGGGCACAAATCCAATCTCGAGCAACTTTTTTATTTTGTTAGAAAATTGGAAAATTTTTGTTACTCGACCCGGGATTCGAACTCGGGACCTCATGCAGCCAAGTCTAACACCTGGACCGCTAAACTAAAGAAGCCTGGGTAGATATCCACCGCTTAACGTATTCATTTCGCCATAATAACAATTTTATATTCTGGTCTAGAGGGTAACATAGCCGTTAGACTTGCATAAATGGCTTAGCACCTGGCCACAAGACAGCGACGCACCTACAATATCTATGGTGTCTGTAAGGTGCAGTTCTCTGTCTTTTGCCATAAAAGATATATCTATCTATCTATCGTTATTTACTTTAAGATCCTAAAGAGTTACTTAATTACATACCTACTACAAATATTTTGACCTGTGACGATTGACCATCGTTAGGTACTATAACCTAGGCTACGATTCGTACAAAAAATCTGCAATCTTTAAATAACATTTTCAGTTGAAAGAAGATATTTCCAAACAAATTTTGATACAATGATAATAATAATCTATTCATAGTTCGCATTGTGTTTTTTTTTTGTTTTATGCATCTTCTTTTTTTCTGTTGACCCAAAGGTTGGCTGGTAGATAAAACTGAACATATTCAGCTCGCCTTTCGTGTAATATGTGCCTACTGTTAACAATGTGAATAAAAAGTTTAAATAAAAACATGGAAACTGAGCACTATAGAAAAAAAAATATATAGTTAAGTCGACGATGTGTCGACTTAACATCAACGAACTGTCGATGAGTATATATTATAAATTAATTATTAAGCTTTCTAAAATTTAAAAGAATTTGTCTGAAAATAGTATTGAATTAAATTTATCAAAAGTACTGTAGCTTTCTTGTTTCGTCTTCTCAAATTTTGGGTTTTTAATAAATTAGCGTTATTTCGCAGTAGCAAGGTAAAAATAAATTAAATATTTTTTATGTTGAGAAAAAAAATAATTTTTTGTTACTTTAAAAAATGTGTTAACATTATTACGAGTTCGTAAATAATATCTGTAGGCGTCGCATATTTCTTACAATCCGTGAATCAGTTTGCTTATTTTCTTTTTAATCTCATTAATTCTGGTTTATCTGATTAAACATAGAGTAGCTTGAAAACAGGGAAGTTTAATTGTGCGAATTTAAAATAAATTGTATGCATGTATTAAATTAATAATTTATTAAATACTTGAATATCTATTATTACTATTAATATACTCAAAACTGAAACTCTCAACATACCATTAAAAGAAATTCACTTTTTCTAAATAACTCAGTCTTGTCACTGTCATATTCAGTTTTAAAGCATAGTATCCCTAACAATCTGTGCACTTTTTGATTCATATTTCAACGTCTTGCTTATAAATAGCCATTTATTCTATTAATAAATTAACGCTAGAGTATTTTCCATTCACAAAAACCTCTCTCACCTCATTTAAATTTGTAATACTTCAACATAAATAAAAGCAACCTTCTTAACACCACGATGTCAATTAGAAATGAATTTATACACAACATTTCATTAAATCACAAAAATGTGAACAAGATACGCTTCATTTAATATAATATTCACTGGTTACTTAATCATTTGGAAAACAAACATTTCCTTCCTTTTGATATCCATCAGGACATGAAATTCCTTGATTTATTCTCACATCTAGATTAAAATAATCTTCAGAATCATCTATATCGTTTACTTTGTCATATGTCACTTCATCACAGTTTGCAGGTCCTTCGAAAACGATTACATCTGTTTCACCATCTTCACTATAGTTACATTTGTAGTAAATACTTCTTGCTTGTATTGAAAGAACGCAGAACATAGTGATAACTACGATAGCCTTCACCATGTTGGAGTATTGCAAATCACCACAGCTGACTCTAAAATGTCATTACCGAGACGTGTGTATGTTTTAAATAGCTTCGAAAATCATGACGTGTAAAATATCCGTGTAGGGTTATTCTGCATTTTTTTCCTGATATCGTCACTAACTAAATCATTTCAATAAGTAAGTGGAACTGTTATAATTTTAGCAACTAGTTTTTTGTTAAATTAGTAAAACGAATGTAATGAGTCAATTCACATGAACTCATTTTATAAGTATAGGTTTAATAGCACTAAAACTTCAAAAAACCGATTTCGATTTCTATGAGTAAATCATCTACGCACATACAAAATAATTATTTCGTCGTTTTTCGAGGAAATCCATCCAAAATTATTGCCGAGGGGACCACCTCGGAAGTAGCTATTACAAATAAATTCAGTTCAGAAATGAAGAAGGAATCAATTAACATATTTAAAAATATAGAAGTGGAATATGTAACTCCCTCCTTTTAAAGTCGGTTAAAAACTTGTCTATTATGCTTTTGACATTATAAGAGTTATTCATAGGTAGATATTCAAGTTCAATTCCCAATGTATCAGACATTTATGGAATGAACAATGGACATCTAGCTGTATTTTTGGGCTAGAGCGTGTTTATTAAATTTATTTTGGTATAGTTTTAAGTATTTAAATGATTCTTACCTTGGAGTTAGGTTCATTTTATGCAAATTCTAAGATTTTCATATACAATATTATCATAGTACATACATACATATCTTCACGCCAAGTCCCTTACGGGGTAGGCAGAGAGTATCGAGTGCCAGACCTCACGATCCTGACAAACCTGTCTTGCTTCCTTCACATTCATAACCCTTTTCATACAAACACGCCGGTTTCGGAGACTCTTGACTCTCATTATCATAGTAACAAATATAAGTTTCTTTTTTTATGAAGGTTCTTTCTTTCAAACCATCTAATTTTAACAATCAATTTCAACAACACCTGTAGAAAATTCACGCGACCTTCTTGCATAATAAATGGCGTCAAGGTTGTACTCACCATGTGGTGGCCAAATAAGGAATGTCTAGCGAAATAATTATTAATTGCTTAATATTGCACCACCTTGCTTATTTTTTCTGACAGTATGTACTGTGATTGATATTTTTAAGACGTCACTAGCATAAAGAACATCAGGACACAACAATCGGTCTCAGGTACAGGAAACAGGAAAATAAAATCAGACAAAATTAGTGTAAGTGTACACTCACATTTGACATATACACGAACACACATGTTATGCGTATACGTAATACACTACAAATATAATGCATAATATTTTTAAATGTGACAAAACAACGAACAAATATATGGCTCTACCGGTGTTAAGAGATAAACGTGGCCTATAGATAACAAAAATGTCATAGGTGCGCCACTGACGTGTGGATAAGATACAAGGTCAATTGTACAAGTCTATCGGCTACCTTATCTTCGAAGCCGGAACAAGACAGAGTCATTATGTCAGCATGAATGGGTTTTAACAATAAAACAATTAATCGAGATCCTAGGCGAAATTGTTAATACCACTTGTACTTTACATAAAATATTGTGGATACAAACAGATATAAATTTAAGTACATTTAAGTATAGAGTTTATAAATACTAATAATATTACTTTACTAATATCATTATGAACTATTACACCACAATCGTGGTTAATTAGAAATAGAACTTTTCTTTAAGACATTTACAACGTCTTAAAGAAAAGGTTTAAACTTCTAATGATAGCTATAATTGCAGTGCTATAAGAAAAGCTTGTAGGTATTATACGGAACAAAACTTTACAAAAGATTGTAAATAAAAGTTTTCAAAGCACTGTTTCCTTGTTTTAATCGTTTCAGCTATGATCAGGTAGGAAAATAATTAGAACAGTTTCACAATATGCAATCAAATGTCTCAGCAAAACTTGTTAAAAGTTAAAATAGTTTCAGTGAATTCGAGAAACAGTTTCAAAAAGACTTATCAATTTCCATTTTCTGAGATTGTTGAAATAAGATTGAGCATTCCTTAGTTGAGATTTTATCAAAAATAAACATTTTCGTTTTAACACTTTTATTAGCACCGCTAATTTTCAAGAAAGAAATAAGGAATCATTACCGCTGTTAAATTAAAATTGAAAAGGGTAGTATTTATCGAGACACCAGAGACCACCATAGGCATCTAAAGCAGCATGATAGGCTAGTTTATCCTCTGAACTTGAACATGACAACTGCGAACACTGATTTTATAGCGACAGGAACAAGTTAGACGGTAGTATAATGGAAATCTTTACTATCTATTAATGTACTAAAATTATCGCCTCTGTGGTCTAGCAGTTCAGTTGTTGGACATGATTGTATGAGGCCCCGGGTTCGAAACCCGGGCCGGGCAACAAAAAGAAAATTTGGGTTTTCCAATTTTCTAATAAAAAAAAGTGTTGCTCGGGAATGGATAATATGTGCCCGGTTGGCGATAGGCTTGCCACCTATCACATTACGGGACTTAGCGTATTCGGCTAGTCGTGGATGCCCTGGTTGTGCCTCTGCCTACCAGTTCAGGGATATGGGCGTCAAGATACTTTAGCGTACTAAAAGATTACAAGTATGCAAAAGTTAGGGACCCACAACGTGTCTGCAACTCGAAGAGGAATAAAATTAAAAAAAAAACACTTTGCATTTAAATTTTGAATCTACCTTTGTCATGAGATATCACTAAATTCTATTTTTCTTGATTTGCATAAACATTTTCATCATAATTAAATGACTATTGTAGTACGTGGGAATATTTTTTAATAAAATCTTGTAGTAGAATCAACCTTCACTCGGTAAGTCCCTCAAAACCGGTCGCCGACATACATTAACGGATAGGCTTCGCTAACAAGCTATTATAATAAAAATTGATAAAAAAACAGCTATTGAATATATTAAGCTTTTACAAATTGCTCCTCATGTTTTTACCTACACTTACACTTAATTTGAAGGTCTTGTAATTAACCTTAGTTATAATAATATATTGTAATATTATAGTATGATATTAACATTACATGTTATTATTGCGTAATTAAAAATAAAACAGTTTCATCTCATAAAAGCTGAAAGGAAATTTCTTTACAAATTAACAGCTTTACATTCATTCATTAATCCTATTAATATTATAAATGCGAAAGTTTGTAAGTATGGATGTATGGATGTTTGTTACTCTTTCACGCTCGAATGGCTGAACGGATTTGTCTGAAATTTGGAAGACAGATAGATTGTGACCTGGATTAACATATAGGCTATTTTTAATCCCGATCGCACACCGGGTTTCTGTGAAAACGCGGGCGAAGCCGCAGGTAGCAGCTAGTTCATTCATAAAAAGAGTCTACGTACTCACCATACCCTAAACCTCCACCATACACCTGTCATACAAAACATTTGAGAAATTTGCACAGTTGTCACCCAATCACATTGTAGCAGCTTCATTAAGAGTGAATGGAAATGATTTTTTATTAGATACATCACACAAAGGTGATTGGATTTTTTTAACAAATAAACACTACTTGCACCTAGCCTGTCCTTTGACAGATGCATTCTTTAATACCTGCAACGTGTTACACGGAAAGTGTTGCTTAATTTGATTGTATTTTGTGATCATTGCATTCTTTTGTATTGCAATAGGTAGTAGGGATGGGCAAACTCGGTTCTGGTAATAGTCAAGACTAACGACCGCAATCAGAGACAATTTAGTATTGTATAATCAGTCATTAAGTCAATATTTTCCGAACTAAATTAAGTTTTACGGCCGTACTCAGAGACGTCTATTATCTTTAAATCGGTTGACATTTTTAATACAAAATTATGATTATTGATAGATTAATTGTTTATTGGCATTTCTGAGTGCGGCCTTTAATGATAGAATATAGATAAAGATAGATGATAAATGTGCAGCCATAAGACTATAAGTATTTGATAAGATTTATCGCCTCTGTGGTCTAGCGGTCCGGGTGTTGGACTTGACTGCATGAGGTCCCGGGTTCGAATCCCGGGTCGACCAACGGGCGGAAAATTGGATTTTTCCAATTTTCT
>NJDC01002815.1:14018-32560 GCA_002245475.1 Calephelis virginiensis | reverse complement strand
CGCCTGAGTTAGTCGAAAAATCCCCTCTTGGGCTCCCCTACTATTACTTCAGGCTCCAACTGTACTAGTATAATGTCTAGTGCTTTCCTACAAAGCAGCTCGTAAAAAGCGAGCGTCCGTTTGTTTAATGTTAACGGAGCGATAGTGATTAATACTCGGTTCTTATAATCAACGAACCGTAATCACAAAAGGTAACGGACTTTTTATTTCACAAGATATATGTATCTGCAACGAGCGACCGTAGTTTGATATCATACCGACATACGTCTTAAAAATAACTTTCATAAGCAAAACGACTCGTTTCTTGTATGACCGACAGGGCATAAATTAGTTCTGTGAAGACTTGCCTTATTTGGTACTGTCGCTTTACCATTTTCCACCACAAGGTGCCATTTATTGTTACTTGTTTATTCCAGTTTTAATGTATTGACAATAAAAGTTTAACGTCTGCGATTATTATAGGCAAAGTCTCACATTGTCCATATGCAATCACTAACCTTAACCACAGTTAAAGGATACGTGACGTTAGTACCTTTACCTGTTTACTTGTAGCGTGATACACATCGTAAGCCATATCCGCGTATATGATATTATTATTATGAGCAAAAAGCAGTTTTAGTTCAATGCAACAGAATAATTTGTTGTACAGTCTAAAGCAATATAATGCTATAGCCACACAGACTCCTCAAAATATTCGGCACTTTTCTTGGATACATATAACTTAACTGAGGACTGATTGCAAATATACATAATACCACAATCAGCCCTCTGAAAGTACCGTTTAATGGGAGAGAATCTCTAAATTCATTCATAATTAATGATCTTTTTAAAAAAAGGAAAACTATAAACTAAAGAATACTATAAACTATCTTGCTTATCTTTCCACCCCTCTCTCTATCTCCGTCAAACCTTCTCCCCTCTCTCTGTCAAAACTTTTGAACGGATAACCTGATTTTAGTTTTTTTTTGATGAAAGCTGACTTAACTGAGATGATGAATTTTACTGTATTTCTTATACTTGTTGGTATACTGGTATTGCTGATTAAAGCATATTTATTGATATAACATAATATTCACAAATATCGCTGTTAGAATTGATGTTTTTTAACGCTGTCAATTATTAAGATTTCAATTTTTTTTAAGGTAAGTACCTTGTATAGACCTGCAAAACTAATATTAATAGTAACGTGACTTCTGTTGATCATAAAAATGTTATTAATCTACCAAGTGTCAACGACAGAAACTAACGACCTTTGAAATTTCAGTCCAGCAATACCGAATTAACAGAGCCGATAAAAAGTTCGTCTGTTTTTAGTGTTCTGCTCTGAAATTCTGACCAGTCTGATCAGAGCTTTAGATTTCGTTTAGTAACCTGCATACCTAAGAGGATAAATTTATTTTGAGTCACAGCTCACGAGAAAGGTTGACATATTACAGTTATTAGTCATAAAGGATATGTTATGAGAATTTACTTTTACTGGAAAAAATGTCATAAATCTATGTAAATAAAATCAATGCTGTATGTATGACATGGGTGTGTGAGAACATCTTATAGTCATTCATATATCTTGCCCGGTTGGTGATAGGCTTGCCATTTATGACCATGTGGGATTTAGTTTCTTCGGCTAGTCATGGGTGCACTGAATGAGTTTCTGCCTACTTCTTCGGGGATATGGGTGTGCAGATATTTTTTTATATACATATTATTATCTTCGAGTCCTTCGTAAAAAAGTCAGATGGTATCGAATAACCATCTAATTCCTTGCCCTGAAACGTTAATGCTTGAAGTTTTCGTGTTACGTGCTGGAGGATATTGTAGCCTGTAGACATTGTTGTATGACAACATGCCAATAACATCTACGGTGCTATATGCCATAGCTGTGACTGTGGGATCTAGCTTGTTCGCTATCTTGTATTATAAAAATACTCTTGTGCCGATTATGGAACTCCATACTTCCATATCCTATACTATAAAATATGGATGTGTGTACGTAATAGCGTAAATACGTAAAGTGAAACTTCAAGCATCATTTTTCGTGGTAAGTATGTAACAGAAAAGTCCGGGCTCCCCGTGTTGGTCCGGGCTCCTTTGCAGAATAAACCATCTGCCTTTCTTGCCAGGCAGCTCGTAAAAGGCGAGCATAGGCTTACCGTAACTAACACTGTGACATCCTACTAGGTGGTAGAGTTTAGCAGCGACTCGCCCGGATTGGTACCACCGCCTTACCTATTCGACCTGTCGTCATAACGTCATGACGTGTTCCGGTTCGGAGGGTAAGGTAGCCGGTAAACTTACTTTTGCTCGAGGCCTAATATACTGACCTCAGGTTGGCAACGCACCATTACCATCTTTGGTGTCTCTAGGCGGCGTTAATTTCTTACCATCAGGAAATCCGTCTGCTTGTTGGCCTTCCTATAACATAAAAAAAAGTTTCACATAAAAAAAACTTCACCTAGCTGTCGTTTAGATATAAACCGCGCAGTATGCAATTCGACGATAACATACAGTAGTTTTATGTGGAGCTTAACTAGAGGTGAATGAACGTCACAGAGAATTATTAGTCCAGGCTTTGCAGAATTCCTGCCACTTGACTTCTTTGACTTGACTTGATTTCATGCCAGGCAACTCGTAAAAGGCAAGCAAAGGCTTATCGTCACTAACACCGTGACATCTGACTAGGTGGCAGAGATTCACAGCGACTGGCCCGGATTGGTATCACCGCTTTACCTATTCCTGTCGTCATAATGTCAGTGCTTGCCTTTGACGTGTTCCGGTTCGGAGGATAATTCCGTCAAGTTTGACAACGCACCTTACCACCTTTGGTGTCTCTAGGAGATCCGTCTGTTTCTTTGCCTAGCAATACCATAAAAATAATTTAAAAAAAACGGCGGGTTCCGGGAGTGCCGGCAGAAGTGAAAACTTGAATATTGACGTTGTGCATTTTTCATATTTTGGAATGGTTAGGGAATAATTTGGCACGAATAGCTTTAATTATCAGTATGAAAGTACTTTAATTTATGTGGTAGAATACAATATTAAGCGAAGCTGGGGCCTATAATATGTTGAATAATATCAAGCAATATCTGTATGATTCTAAAGTGGTATTATTTACCGTTATATTATTTTGAACATGTCACATCTCAAGATGTGGAGCTTTTACAATTACAAATATTGCGTCAGATGTTAGTCATGTTTGTATACGTAAGGGCCAGGCCACAACACTGCGTTGTGATGTCGCATCGCAAAAACGACGTCGCACAGTAACCCGATGCGATGTCGCAACGCAAAAATTTCGTTTGATACGACATCGTACGATAAGAAAAATGTTTATAAGTATTTACCGAGTTTTGATTTTTCAACACTACTTATCTCCTCAAAATTTGAATATAAACTTGTACACACTTCCCCTCTTTGCTTCTGTTTTTAACATTTTATCTACAAATTGTGATAATAATATAAAGTATGAACTTAACGGCAGCGTGTTGTGGTATCGCAGATTTGTACGTTGCACATCACATCGGACATTTTCCAAGATGCGCTGTGCGGCGTCGTAGATTTTTACGATGCGACGCCGCAACGCAGTGTTGCGACCTGGCCCTAATGTTTCAAGATAGAGAAGAAGTAAACGACTTTCTTAATAGTAAGAGACAACGGCCGTATACATATATATATATACATATACATAGCAGATTTTATTGGTGCATTAATTGCCTCTGTGGTCTAGAAATCTTGATGCGGATTTGACTTCTTGAGAGCCCGAGTGCGATCCCCAGGCCCGGCAACAAAAAATAAAAAGAAAATGTGTATTCTCAATTTTCAAATAAAAATGATTTTGCCCGAGATTGGATAACTACCCCGATTTTAATTTACACATATTTTTTATGGTATTGGAAGGCAAACAAGCAGACGGATTTCCTGATAGTAAGAAACTCACGCAGCCTAGAGACACCAAAGGTGGTAATGGTGCGTTGCTAACCTGGAGCCGGGATTTTAGGCCTAGAGAAAAAGTAAGCTTACCGGCTACCTTATCGTCCGAACCGGAATACATGAACGGCAACCTCAGACATTATGGCGGCAGGAATAGGTTAGGCGGAGGTATTTTATTGAATCAGGCGTTACCTTGCGGAAATGCATTATAACAGATGTAAAATAAGCCTTTATATTGCTAATTCCGTGTAAGCAGTGTAACTGTTGTAGCAAATAATTCTCCAAACGACACAGAATGTGACAAGCCTAACTGACATTCCCACCGCCCACCTCCGCGACCAGAACACGAATATCAAGTGACAATTTATATTGTTTCCCGATCTATATTCGCTGCGAAACTCTACCACCTAGTAACAGATGCGTTAAAGGCTAGCAAAATGTAGTAGGTATATTGATGATTACAAAAATAGTAGCTGTTGTCACTTTGTACACTTAGTTGAAGTGACATTTCGTAATTAGAACGAAAAATTTTACCGGAAACCGGAAAAGGTATCCTTTTTATTGTTTGTTGACCGGGGCTATACATGTTAGAGCTACAAACAATTTGTAAAAATCAGGACATCAGTGTAGGCGTTAAAAGTTAATAGACAAACCAAAAAATTGTTGTAATCGTCGTTTTGGTTCGTATATCATGTATATAATGTGACAGTTATATTTTTTTGTTAAAAATATTTCATGTACAGGTAATGTAATTTAATAAGGGCTACTTGAACAGTCCTGGGCTAAGTATTTAACATTGAGTAAACATCTGACTAGGGTTAAATCTCCCTATGTTTGACAGTTTAACTCAATATTAACTGTAACCCGGGAATGTGGAAGTGGCCTTAATTGTTTTATGATATGTGTAGCTAGATATTCTCCGCGGATATATCCGCGTATGAATGTAATTTATATATTGAATTGTTTCTATCCTTGGCAGTTGGTCAAACTCCATTACGTATTTTTTTATATATGAAAACCACTGGCACTATTTCACTTGATTATTTTATTTATTTATTTATGAAAAAAAAGTATCTTCACGCCCATAACCCCCGAAGAGGTAGGCAGAGGCACAACCAGGGCACCCACAACTAGCCAAAGACACTAAGTCCTATAATGTGATAGGTGGCAAGCCTTTCGCCAACCGGGCACATTTCCAATCCCGAAAAACATTTTTTTATTAGAAAATTGGAAAAATCAAATTTTCTTTTTGTTGTTGAAGCCGGGACCTCATGCAGTCAAGTCCATCAACTGAACCGCAAGACCACAGAGGCGATAACTTATTATAATTTATTTGTTTATGAATTAATTTATTAAGTTATTAAAGTTTTAGTTATTAGTTTATTAAATGAAACAGTGCAAGTGGTTTTCATTTATAAAAATGTTATTTATATATCTTACTTACTTACATAATATTGGTATAAAAAGTGGCCTATGTCACTCTACAACTATCAACATAGGTATAAAAGTAAATCATAACATCGCTCTATTAAGATGTAGTGTTCCTATTAATATTATAAATGCAAGAGTTTATATGTTTGTTTGTTTGTTACTTTTTGACGCAAAACTGCTTTTTATGAACCAACCGATTTTTATGAAATTTGGCAAACACATAGAGGGTAATTTGGATTAACACATAGGATAACTTTATCCCGAAAAAATGTTTCTTTGGGATCATGAACCACGTGAGCAACGTCGCGGACAACAGCTAGTGAGAAATAAATAAACTTGCTTCGCATTAGTAATGTAAGGTATGGTAAAAAATTTAAGGATTCATTTCTTGCACAATCTGCGTGACTACATCATGTAGACTACCAAAACCTTCGTATTTTCGTGACGAATCATATATTGGCTAATATTGATCAATGTCATAGAGGTCATTGACTTACGTAATACTGGTCTATAATCCAAACCTAAGTCGACCTTCAACGAGCTTATAGGATGAAATATATTTTACTATAATATTTATATTTTATCTTTTCCCCGTGTTGGTGCGGGCTTCTGTGCAAAAAAGTCCATCTTCCTGCCAGGCAGCTCGTAAAAGGCGAGCAAAGTCTTGCCGTCACTAACACCGACACATCTTACTAGGTGGTAGAGTTTCGTAGCGACTCGTCCGGATTGATACCACCGCCTTACTTAATCCTCCCGCACTAACGTCAATGTTTGCCGTTGACATGTTTCGGTTCGGAGGGTAAGGTAGCTAGTAAACTTAATTTTGCTCTAGACCTAATATACCAGCCAAGGTTGGCAACGCACCATTACCACCTTTGGTGTTTCTAGGCGGCGTGAATTTCTTACAACAGGAAATCCGTCTGCTTGTTTGTCTTCCATTTTATTTACATATTAAAAGTGGGTTGCTTAAAAAAACTTGGATGGAACATTGTTCTAATTTTTTTTGTCAAATGTTGCAATATTAAAATAATAAGAAAATTTTATCCTGATTTAAAGTTTAAGATATATATGTGCAGAAGGTGGGGTGATAGAGTTTACCTGGGTTGCCAGGTAAAAGCATGTAGGTATGTCGATCACTAGATTAGATAATAGTAAAAAATAAAAAAAGGGCTGTTCAATTGCGAACACGTTGTTGTAACAAATAGAAATAACGGTAAATATTTTTTTTGAAAAATAACTAAAATTATTTTGTCTAGAATTTTAAGATAACTTATTTTGATAAAGTATCTTCTTCACGCCCATATCCCCGAAGAGGTAGGCAGAGGTACAACCAAGGCACCCACGACTAGCCGAAGACACTAAGTCCCATAATATGATAGGTGGCAAGCCTATCGCCAACCGGGCACATTTCCAATCCCGACCAACATTTTTTTTATTAGAAAATTTTTGTTGGCCGACCCGGGATTCGAACCCGGGACCTCATTCAGTCAAGTCAGACACCCGGACCGCTAGACCACAGAGGCGATACTTATTTTGATAAGGTTTCTAGTGTAATAAATTTGTTATGAAATGCGTTTCATAAAGTATCTTCTCGCTAATATCCCCTAAGAGGAAGTAGAGGCACAATCAGGACACCCCCGACTAGCCGAAGACACTAAGTTTCACAATCTGGCAATGTGTAGTTGGCAAGCTGATAACGGAGCACATATCCAATCCCGGGCAACGTTATTTTTACGTGAAAACCTAAAATACACATTGCCTATTTTTTTGTTGCCTGATCCGGGGATTGAACCCGGGACCTAAAGAAGTCAAGTCCTACATCGCACCGTTAGACCACAGAGGCGGTTGTTGTACTCTTTTATCAGATATACTGCTGTAATATTATTAATAACCTACTGACGGTAAGAGACAACAGTCGCCTATAGACACCAGAGATGTTCTTGGTGCATCGTTTTTAAATGGCCGGGATTTTGAACTACGTGTATAAGTTTAGCGACTACCCATCCTTCGAATGCGGAACACAACAATGGCGGGCTCTAATTCTATGGCCGCAGGAATTTATATTCGTGACCTCGCCTATGCTTTGAAGCATTCTGTATAATATTAGATATGTATAGATAGATCTCTGTGGTCTAGCGGTCCGGGTGTTGGACTTGACTGCATGAGGTCCCGGGTTCGAATCCCGGGTCGGCCAACAAAAAAAAATGGGATTTTTCCAATTTTCTAATAAAAAAAATGTTGGTCGGGATTGGAAATGTGCCCGGTTGGCGATAGGCTTGCCACCTATCACATTGTGGGACTTAGTGTCTTCGGCTAGTCGTGGGTGCCTTGTTTGTACCTCTGCCTACTTCTTCGGGGATATGGGCGTGAAGATACTTTATAGATAACCTTGTAAAAATGTCTACAAGTATTGATTTACCTCTTGAAGATTTGTATCATTATTATTGGAATTTTTATGACACGCCGACCTTCATAAATTGTCCTTAGGGCTTAGAAACATGAACTTTGTATTCAATCAATTACTTAACCAAATTTTTAAATTCATTATCTTTATTAGGTATTCAGTTATTTTCATTATTATTAAAATACCGAGAAAACCGACGGAAAAAGAAGGTTGGTATAAGTTTAAAGTGTCTGTTGTGTGTGTGTGTGTGTGTGTGTGTGTGTGTGTGTGTGTGCGCGTGTGTGTGTGTGTGTGTGTGTGTGTGTGTATGTGAGAGAGAGCTTTAAATTACATTTTTTAGGAAAAGAGAGGAAACAAATGGGCCATGGGGTTTCTTAATAGTAAATTATCACTGCCGCATTATTTAAATTATTACAAATGAGTTACCGACCTTTCAAGTACCTTTTTTTTCACTTTTTTTTAATATGTTTTCTTGAAGGTTTTCTTTTAAATTGAAGCTCATCCGACAAACTTAATCCAATTTTATTTATGAATAATGAATATTTTATTGCTTCTTCTTTTGGAAAAAAATAATTCAACAAAACAATCTATTTGTTTAGTCTGTCCGTTTGTCGCGTGATGCACCCACGACTAACCGAAGACACTAATAAATAAATAAATAAAAATGGCAAGCCTTTCGCCAAATGGGCACATATCTAATCTCGAGCAAAGTTTTTTTTTTAATAGAAAATTGGAAAAACCAAATCTTTCTTTGTGTTGTCCGACCCGGGAATCGAACCCGGGACCTCATGCAATGAAGAACACCTGGGCCGCTAGACCATAGAGGAAAAAACTGGGTGTGTGTTTACGTTTCTCTGTAGCATCATTAATTTTTAACAGTTGGACCGATTTCGATGGGAATTTTTGTTTAAAAGCTAAAGTAGCTAAGATGGTTCTTAGATACATTACAAGTAGGATTGGTTTAGGATTATTGAAAATGTTTGATTTTTTTATTTTAGCACTTGCCCTGTGCATGGGTTAAATTTCTATACATTTTAAAGAAAGAAAACATTTCGCCTCAAAACTTGAATCCTCAGTAGCTCAAATGGTTAGAGCATTCGTCGGCTTGAGACGAAGTGTTACAGGTTCGAATCCTGTCTGGGGCAATTTTTTTTTCTTTGCTTAAAATTTATAGAAATGTTTGATTTTAGTGTTATTATAGATAAAAAAGAATAATTGTTACTTTCTATTTGAAATAATAATTTTCTAACGCTATAAAAATATTAAAGATATTACGGAGATAACGATGCTATAGGCAGATCGTATAATAATCTACTACTTGCACTATTATGAAAGTCTAGTAATAGGAACTCCTAGATATTTCTAGTGGTGGAATCAGTTAGATTAGGTGTCAGAACCTTGTAATAACCAAACTTAATAACCTAACCTTTTTTGTCATCATTATTTATAAGACATACAGTAATACTCCTGCCAACTTATTAATAAACATGGAGTAAAATACTCCAAGGTTCAACCTGATAGTCTTTATTACAATGTAATACCGACTATAATATCAAATTATTTTTACTCCTACTTTACCCCATGTTAATTAATAAGGCGGTTGGTATCGAGGATAAGATAGCCAGTACAGTACTTTAGCAAGAGGTGTATAATAAGTCTTTAATTTGCAATTTTCGTTCGGTCCGCCTGAAGATCTACCACTTTACCTATTCCTGTCGCTATAATGATAATTTAATGTTTTTGTTCGAAGGTTAGGTTAGACGGTAGACTTGTACATCAGGCCTAACAGCTCGGTACAAGACAGGGACCTATATGGCGTTTAAAGACCACGTGGCCTCTTTCCATCAGGAGAGCCGTATGCTCGCCTATTCGCAGCCTAACACCACACAAAAAGAAAGAAATTTCAGCATAACGTTTGAGTCCTTATTTAATGTGATAGAGTATCGTTTGCGATAAATAAAGGTATCTGAGGGGATTTATTTTATTAAAGTGAAAACTTCTTTAGAGGCGTTTTTTTGGAATGGGTAAAAAATGGGTTCTAAACTCACGTCAGATTCGTAAGACGTCAGATTATACGATAATGCAACATTGAATTGCCAGCGCTTTAACGCTACAACAAGCGTAAAACTTTGTATGTATTTTTAGACGTCATTCAGCGCTTTATTTGCTATTTTATCACAATGAATTTGAATATAATCAGAAAGCACTTAAACGCTTAACTGTTTATTGTTCTGTGTGATATTATTAGAAACTTTATTTCATTCAGCGCTTGACTTGCTATTTTATCACAATACCCTATTGAATGGAATCAGACAGCGTTTAAACGCTGAACGTTCGAACGTAAAATATATTAAGCAATATTTGTATGATATTAAAGTAATATCGTTATGTTATTTTTGATACTTTGTCACAATTTAAGATGTGGAACTTTTATGATTTCAAGCATTGCGCCAGATATTAGTCATGTTTGTATACGTTGTAATTTTATGTTTCAAGATAGAAAGGAAGTAGCCGACTCTCATAACAGTAACAGACTACGGCTGAAATTGACTGGTTACTGGTGCGTTTATCGCCTTCCTGGGTAGCGATCCGGCGTCGGATTTGACTTCTTGAGGTCCCGGTTTCGATTCCCATGTCTGACAAAAAAAATAGGAAATGTGTATTTATGTGTAATTTTCTAATAAATATCACGTTGCCCAAGATTGGCTACGCGCACGGTTGGCGATAAGCTTACCTACTATCACATTGTGAGACTTAGGGTCTTCGGCTAGTCGAGGGTGTCCCGGTTGTTCCTCTGCCTACCCCTTCTGGGAAACGGGTGTGAAGATACTTTTATTTAACAACTATCAGCATGCAAACCTGTACTTTGTGATTTATACCTATATAAAACTAGTTTTTTCGGCTAGCTTATTTTCACCTGTTCAGTTCCTATGGAAAATATTAATGTTTTTTCTAGTGTCCTCGCACTCCAAAGCAATAAAAAGAATCCTAACTCCTGGTTCTAAGCTACCTACCCTTTCATTTTTAGTCTAATTGGTTAATCCGTTTTGACTTATGAATAGTGTAACACGACTTTCTTTTATATAATACTAGCTGTTACCCGCGGCTTCGCCCGCAATAAATTGAGATGTAAGCTATCCTATCTTTCAAGTTAGGTCAAACTGCACACGGTGTGCGAATTTTATTATAATCGGTTAAGTGGTTTAGGAGTCCATTGAGGGCAAACATTGTAACACGAGATTTATATATATTAAGATATTGACTAGCTGTTCCTTCGTTCCACCCGTTCAGTAAGGGGAAAGCTAAAATCTTATTTTTCTAGTCTCCTCGCAGACGAATGGTATACAAAGTATTCTATATCCATGTCCTAGTAATAAACTACCTCACCATCAATTTTCAGCTAAATCTGTTAAGCCGTTCTAGAGTTGAATATAGTGTAACCAACACGATTTTCTGTAACACATAATTATATGTTTACCTATCTTTATAAATATGATTCTTGTGTTTGTGTGTTTGTCACTGAACTTCTTCTAGACGACTGGACCGAATTTGATGAAATTGTTTGTGTGTATTCAAGGGAATTCCAAATTCACAATTTGGTTTCCTGGAAAATGTTTTTTAATTATTTTTTATAATTAGTAGTTGTTGATTTTGGAATGTTTCATATTGGATCCGACAGACTGCGAAACTATTGAAGCATTAACGTCAAGCGATACGAAGTTTGCTGGGTCAGCTAGTATATATATAAAAATCAATGCCACTTTTCGTGTAATTTTATAACTCAAGAACGGGCTTACCTATCCAAACCAAATATTTAGGCTTTGTAAGGACTATTTAGTAGATGGTTTATGTGAAGTTTGTATAAAATAGGTCCAGCGGTTCTTTATTTATCACATTTTTTGTAACAAATAATTTCAAAAAATGGCGGATCATTTGTTAATATGTTAATATGTATTTTTCTGTCAAATTGAAACTTTTTTCAGATGGGGATTGTGCTGTCATATTGAAACTTTTTCAGTTGTTTTTTTTCCTTTTTTTGTTTTATTGCGTTATGTCATTGAAGCGGTCATATACGTAGCGAAGCATGTACCAGGCCGCTAGTACGTATATAAATACCAGTCAAGGCATGATGAGAGCAGTGACAAAAAACGTGACACGAGATTTTTTAAGTAAGTTTTAAATCGAACAATTTGCAATTCAATTAAAATTAACTCGTCTGACAACAGTTCTAATTAAAATTTTATGTTTAGAAGCAAATAAGTTTGCAAACATGTTATTTGAGTTTCTGCTGCGCTTGCATTGTTTTAAACTTTTTATTGCAAATAACAAGATAAAGATCTTACTCGTATGCATTTACGCTTTAAACTAATAAAATCAAAACTTTCTTAACACATTTTCTAGCTATTGTAGAACTTACACTCTTATATAAAACTAACTGACCAGATCGACGTTGTCCTGTCCTAACTATGAATATTGTATAGTTTTTTCATATCAATCTTCTTCTAAAATGACATGGGCTTTGATTTCTTTGTGTAACTAGATGACCCGACGAACTTCATTAACATTACCAGTTTATATGAATTAAAGCATTGTTTTCCCCACTTTCCCTACAATTATCTCGGCTTTTCTTTTCCTAAGAACCTTCACCTGATAATAACTAACGCAACAAAAAAATATTTATCGAAATTTGTCCATCCGATTCAGCGTGCTAGGATGAACACGCGAAATTGAGATTTTTATATCTATATATGATACTAGCCGACCCAATCAACTTCGTATTGCTTGACATTAACAGCTACTACATAATATTTGAGCTCCGATAGTTACGCAGTCTGACGGATCAAATATAAAACATTCCGAAATCAAGAACTGCTTCCAAATAAAAAATAAATTAAAAAATATTTTCCAGTGGAACAAATTGGAAATCTAAACCATTCTCGAATCCCCTTGAATACACAAAAAAAAATCATCAAAATCGCTTCAGACGTTTAGGAGGAGTTCAGCGACACACACACACACACACACACACACACACACACACACACACACAAGAAATATATAAAAACAGGGATATAGACGCAAAAATACTTTTATTTAATTAATTGCAAGAGCAAGTTGTCCTAAAATTATAAAGGAATATTTCACTTGAACATTAAAAGTAAGTACTATTTTATTCCTGCACAAGCGACACAAACAGTTGTTATTATATCGACAGATGAAAGACTGTTTGTAGCGACGTTTAATTTAACAAGGGAGAGTTATTAAAATTAATTTAAAAAACTTCGTCATCACTAGGATTTGTCTTGTTGTTTCCCTTATTTATGGCAACTCAGGGTACACTTTTTTGCTCTTACTTTTCTACATTGCTTTGTATGCAAAACATCCAATAGTTCATTAGCTTTTGCGCACATACCTTATTTAGTTAGACTCAATTATTTGGTCCTATAAATGAACCTATTAAAAAATCATAAATTTCCTGTACGAGTGTTTATCACGTAACTCCTAAACGACTGAACTGATTAGGTTAAAATTTTGTTTCTATATTTTAATGGGTTTCTGAATTCTTTCAATACATAATCATGCCCGGTAGGTGGCACATGTATATCTCCAATCAAAATGTATATCTGTGGGTATATCTCCGACTCGATTTTTGCAAACATATATTTAAGTAAAAATTTATACTTGTAATAAATCAGTAGAGAAGTGAATTCTGTTTTTTAATTTTTTTGTCTCTTTGTCTATATCTTAACCGCGATTCACGCCGAATCAATTGCACTGATCACTATATATTTAGTTTATTATTTTTTATAGCATCTGCTTTACAAATTGTTCCACATTTTTTCCAAATCATAAGATTTGTAGTTTAGAAATTACAGACATAGCCGCACTCAGTATAAGGTGGCCAAATCATTTGAAATACAGAATGTAAAGAAACATTTAAACATATATATGTGCCTATATGTTTTCCTGTATACATGTTTTCACACAAAGTCTTTCTGCCTGCCGACCCTAGCAGAAAATATCAAGTACCTAGTTAACAAAGTTCGCCAGGTCGGCTAGTCGATGTTATAACTATTAGCTATAATTTGTATTAGGTATACGTATCCCTTCGTACGTAGGGATATTCTATCCTCACGAAAAAACGAACAATAGTAACTTTTATTTTGAAATTGATATACAAAGTTCTTGCTGGTTACTAAAATGGTCAAGATGTAATCAATATATTTCATTTAAATGAAGATAAGAAATTTATATATTTTTTTGGATGATATTGGAAGGCAAACAAGCAGACGGATTTCCTGATGGTACGAAATTCACGTCGCCTAGAGACACCAAAAGTGGTAATAGTGCGTTGCCAACCTAAGGCCGGGATGTAAGGCCTCGAGTAAAAGTAGCTTTACCGGTTATCTTACCCTCCGAACCGGAACACGTCAACGGCAAGCACTGACGTTATGACTAGGCAAGGTGGTGGTACCAATCCATTCGAGATGCTGTGAAACTCTACCACCGAGTAGGGTGTCACGGTGTTAGTGACGGTAAGCCTATGCTCGCCTTTAACGAGCTGCCTGGCTAAATAAAAATGGTTTATTCTGCAAAGGAGCCCGGACTGATACGGGGAAAAATAAAATATTCTATAAAACAAATAATCGTAGCCATTACATAAAAAGAAATATATTTTAGCAATCATCTTTCGTGTTATTTACCGAATCTGGCAGTGAGCGAAGGACCAAATCTAGATCAGGAACGCTATGATGATATGCTATGAAACTAGCAGCACGCTATGATGGCAGGTTTGACACATCATAATAGTGATATGAATTTACTATCGAAAGGAATAAAACTAAAATGCTAGACGAATTTTCAAGTTTCATATACATACTAGTGGTCGCCCATTGGTCGAATTTCGACATAGACATTAAAAATAAAAAAAGACAGGTTGCACTCTGTGAGTGCCGGTAGAAATGAAAACTTGAATATTAACGTTGTGCATTTTTGATATTTCGTAATGGTTAGGGAATAATTTTGCACGACTTGCTTTAATTATCAGTATGAAAGTACCTACTATAATTTGTGGTAGAATACAATATTCATTTATTGCGCTATCGTACACAAACATGACAACACGAACATTCGCGCAATTTTCGATCAGGTCACGTGTCCTGACGCGTATTTAGAAGTTTTTACCCATTCCAAAAAAACTGCGCAACGCCGCTAAAAAAGTTCAATAAGCAAACATTCGAATTTAGAATCTCAAAATGTCAGTCACTTAATCATTATGTATGAAGATGTGCCAAGATTCGAAAAGTTCAATTAATTTTATCAAGAAAGCTTTCAATTTAGAAGCAATTGCGAATCTTAAACAATGGTATACACCACATTAATTGTTTGTATTGTATTCGGGTTTGTTCGCAGTAAATACTATTGCTCTGGAAGTAATTACGTTTCTTGAATTCTATATGTAACGCTTAGACCTCGGCTTAGGAAACAGCGTGGCTGGTAGCGAGTTTATGAGAAAACAAAAGCATTGCAAAAGATAAAACAGTGAAATCCTAATTCCCGGGATTTAAATATCTAAATAAACAAATAATCACTGTAAAAATGACGCATATGTATACCTACATATACTTATGCACATTTTTAACGTCAAATGCTTTTTTTTCTTCTTCTTTTATAAGTATGGCTTTCAATCGTTTTTCACGACTTATTTAGCCAATGTCAGGTATGGGACCACCACACAGTAAATATATTACTTTATCTGAAGAAATTGAGATACCTAAAAAGAAACACACACAATATAAATGCCAGCATCAAACTTTACAACACACAGACGGACAGACACACATACGGGTTAACATATTTTTGTTATAATTTGATTTTGTTTGATTTTATATATCTACATAACAACTTTAAAATATTGCGGTTACTTGAGAGTAGTAAACATTTATAGTTAAGAGGTTTAGGAAAATCACTTGGAAGGATATCATACAAGGATGTAAGGAATTTGGAGCAATTAAATAAGATGTGATCAACTGTACCTTCCTCCTGTCCACACTCGCAGATAGGAGAATCTCAAACATGTATTTTATGAAGAAAAACTGAGGTACAAACGTGACCAAGCCTTAGTCTACTGTCAACAGATGTTGAAGTTTTATTCATGGATCGAATCTGATAAAACCATGGTTTTTCGTGAATGCAAGGCTGAATGGTTGCATAATGGCTCCCTTTTATTAGGCTAGACTGGGCCCAGTTTGTACCCCAGTCCTGAAGAAGATCATGTCTAGCTGTTGAAGAAAGGTCAAGAGGGTGTACATAGGATCCGGGGGTTTAGGTAGGATGTTAGCCATAGTTATGATAGATTAAACACTTACCGAAACCAGAAAACAACACAACACAGATTTAGGGAACTTAATAAGACGAAAAACGATGTATTAGTATCTTAAACTTAAAACACTGTCACTTGATTTTGGCACTACCACTATGTGAATCTACACAACATTACACTAGGCCATATGGCTTTGTCCTTTTCAGCCTTCTCGTTGTACGTATGTCACACTATAAGTTTTACGTAAATTAAAGAAACAACATGTTATGACCAAAATATTATGTTTTATTGCTTTTTAAAATAATCTCCTTTACATTTTAATTTTTTTTAAACAAGAGGACTACAGATCTGCAGGCATGTTTTCTACGTGCTGATTGAACGCTATCACTGCCTCTACAGAGTTGTTAGAAGTAAAACCTCTCACCAAATCTTTGATTTTGGGGAAAATACAGAAATCACAGGGTGCTAGGTCGGGGCTATGCGCAGGATGAGTGACGAAGAACTTAAAAATGACTTTGTTTTGTTGGTAAACAAATGGTAGAATCCCACTCGGCATTAACACTCTTTTGATCTTCAAGTGGAATTGTGCAGATGGGACCCGTAGCTGAGAAAAAAAACGCGATCATTTTTTTACCAACGGTTCTCACCTGTGTCGCCTGTCCCTGTTTGTTGGCCTGTTCTCATTTTGAAACACCCATTCACAAGATTGCTGTTTTTTTCGGGTTCAAAATAATAAATCCAAGTTTCGTCTCCTGTGACAATATTATAAACAGCGTTAGAATATCCGTGGTCGTACTTCAGTAGCATCTGTGAGCACCATTCCACGCGAGTCCGCTTCTGCACAGTTTTCAGTTCATGAGGGATCCAATGACTACAAAGTTTGCGAATTACAATACAATACAATACAATAACCTTTTGTTGTGCATCAATTACAGAGAAATTACAAATACATCAAATAAAACTTAAGATACATACACAAAGGTGGCCTTATCGCCAAATCAGCGATTTCTTCCAGGCAACCCTTAAGTATGGAACTGGTATGGTGCTCTTAAAAATATGAAAATGCATCTACTAATAGACAAAATAAATCGTCCTAAAAGCAAAAACCTGTTTTAATTACAGGTATTACAATTTAGAACAAGCAATAAAAGTATTAATCACAGTGAACGTAGAAAGTGACGCTCAATTTTCAATTCTTTGTGTAAATTTTCTGAATTTGGCTCATACTAATCCCCAATAGTTCTCGAATTGTCTCATAGGTAATCCGGGGGTTTTCTTCAATTAACCGCTTAACAGTAGCCACATTATTTTCGTTGAATGCCACCCTTTTCGAAATTCGTCACGTAAAGAAACTCGACCTCTCTCAAATTCAGCAAACCAACTCACGGTGCTTTAACAAGACGCTTTTCTCCCAAAAGCATTTTGAAGACGAGCGGCACAGTAAAATCTTTTCGACTTAATTCCATTTTCGTTGCGTACGTAGAACACATCGATGTGATAATATATGATTGTTTTTTTATTACTAAGAAAGTTGCAACGTTTCAAAAATATAACAACCGAAATTCAAAAATTTCCGATTAGCTAAAAGTGCAAAACTTTTAGTGTTGTCCCATGTATCTGTGATACGAGGGTGGATTCAAAAGTTCTAAGCCCGACCAAGAAAATGAAAGAAAAGTGAGTCTAAATTTATTTTTATTTTTCGACATAGTCTCCAACTAGCTCAACACACTTCTTCCACCTGACCTGAAAATTGTTTATCCCCTCGAAAAAAAAAAGATTCCCTAAGGTCGGCGAAATAGTCGTTTACTGCAACTATCACCTCATCTTTGGTCGAAAATTTCGAGCCACCCAAGTGTTTTTTTTAAATTTGGAAATAAGATAATCCGAGGGGGCTAAATCCGGCGAATAAGGTGGATGGGGCAGCAATTTGTAGCCACAATCATGGATTACAGACATTGTTTCAACCGAAGTGTGAACATGTGCATTGTCTTGATGAAACAAAACTTTCTTACGCAACATTCCCGGCCTTTTTTCTTTTATTTCTTCCCGGAGTCTTCGTAAAAGGTAACAATAATAACTAGAATTTATAGTTTGACCTTTCGGTAAATAATCTACAAAAATAATGCCCTTCGCATCCCAAAAAACAGAAGCCATGACTTTCTTAGTCCACAAAACGACCTTAGCCTTTTTCGGTGTAGGAGATTCTGATCATTTCCACTGTTTGGATTGTTGCTTTGATTCAGGAGTATGGTGATGAACCCAGCTTTCATCTATGGTAACAAATCTAGACAAAAAATCCTCGGGATCAGTCTTAAAAAGCTCCAAACAGTCTCGCGAAATTGTGTGTGGAACTCGATTTTGTTCAGCTGAAAGCAACCTTGGGACCCAGCGAGCAAAAACCTTATGGAACCCCAACTCTTCCGTTATTATGTGTTGCAACCGGCCATAACTAATTTT